>JAWQFJ010001456.1:72500-105000 GCA_034096865.1 Theodoxus fluviatilis | reverse complement strand
TGTGGAGGGTGTTTGTCTTGAGTGGAATTCTATGTGGAGGGCGTTTGTCTTGAGTGGAATTCTATGTGGAGGGCATTTGTCTTGAGTGGAATTCTATGTGGAGGGAGTTTGTCTTGAGTGGAATTCTATGTGGAGGGCGATTGTCTTAAGTGGTATTCTATGTGGAGGGCGATTGTCTTGAGTGGAATTCTATGTGGAGAATGTTTGTCTTGAGTGAAATTCTATGTGGAGGGCGTTTGTCTTGAATGAAATTCTATGTGGAGGGAGTTTGTCTTGAGTGGAATTCTATGTGGAGGGCATTTGTCTTGAGTGGAATTCTATGTGGAGGGAGTTTGTCTTGAGTGGAATTCTATGTGGAGGGAGTTTGTCTTGAGTGGAATTCTATGTGGAGGGAGTTTGTCTTGAGTGGAATTCTATGTGGAGGGTGTTTGTCTTGTGTGGAATTCTATGTGGAGAGAGTTTGTCTTGAGTGGAACTCTATGTGGAGGGAGTTCTCTGCATTTGTCGAGATGATGGATGACTTCTTCCTTACTTGATTTGCAAAGATCTGATTGAAAGTGTCTTGAGGTGTTCTGATGACAAAAGTGCTTCCTTATATCTTTTTGTTCAGTGTGTTGTGTCATTCTTACTTTCGTTTCCCCCCCCCCAGTGGACAATAGCTTAAATATGCATGTTTCTCACATTTGCATTGCAAATAGTTGTCATTATGGTGTTCTTTATGGACACGTCTTTGCTGTAAAAATGTGAAATATTTGTCTTTTTTTCAGAGTTGGATCTTCCTGACACCTTCAACTCCTTTTTCTTGGTCGTCAGTTTGCATGTTTGGTGAGGTCCCTTTTTATTATCGAAATTTTGTATATCTGCCTCTGTCTCTGTCTCTCTGTCTCTCTCTCTGTCTCTGTCTCTCTCTGACTCTGTCTCTCTTTGTCTCTCTGTCTCTCTTTGTCTCTCTGTCTCTCTTTGTCTCTGACTCTGTCTCTCTTTGTCTCTGTCTCTGTCTCTCTTTGTCTCTGTCTCTCTCTGTCTCTCTTTGTCTCTGTCTCTCTCTGTCTCTCTTTGTCTCTGGCTCTCTCTGTCTCTCTCTCTCTCTCTTTGTCTCTCTCTCTCTCTCTCTCTCTCTCTCTCTCTCTCTCTCTCTCTCTCTCTCTCTCTCTCTCCTCTCTCTCTCTCTCTCTCTCTCTCTCTCTCGCTCTCTCTCTCTCTCTTACACACACACACACACATGCATGTATACACACACACACACACACACACACACACACACACACAAACACATGCAAGTATATACACATACACACACTAGCACTTACACAAACATACACATGCACACAAATGCATGCATGTGCGTGCTCATACACACACACACACACACACACACACACACACACACACACACATTCACCTCACCTCCCTCTATTCCTTTCTTGCTCCATCTCCAAATTCTGCCATTCAAACCCTTCTCTCATTCCTCTTTGTATCTTTCTCCCTCTCCATGGATTTCTTCCTTTCACCCAACCTCTGGCCCATTAGTCCATCTAAGCACTGTACTATATTTCCATCAATCCAACCAGCAATCATATTTTCACTTGGCTCCAAGTCCAGGCAACAGAAAGTAGATTTTCATGCATCTCTACATAGTTTTCAGGCATTTTATTGGATGACATAAACAGTTGGTGCCCAGTCGCACATTTCTACAAAAACATGTAAGTGACCTAGATTGGGAAAGGCTTCCATAAACAGGCCACACTAGTGGACTCGTCCAAGGAGAGGGGTGTGAGAAAGATAGCCATGTTGGTGGGAAACACAAACTGGCGGGACACAACATCTGATTGGCTGTGTTTTTATTTTTTTGAATAATTACTCATCAGATATTTGTGTCATTCTTTGTAAGAATCACTGCGAGTTCCCTGAGAATTCACCAACAAAGATCGCTTGCCAGTCAAATGCTGTTGCTTGCTAACTTGTATGGCCCCCCCATCTTGGCCGTCTTTCCACACCCCTCTCCTTGGATGAGTCCACTAGTGTGGCCCCCCATCTTGGCCGTCTTTCCACACCCCTCTCCTTGGATGAGTCCACTAGTGTGGCCCCCCAGCTTGGCCGTCTTTCCACACCCCTCTCCTTGGACTAGTCCACTAGTGTGGCCCCCCATCTTGGCCGTCTTTCCACACCCCTCTCCTTGGATGAGTCCACTAGTGTGGCCCGTTTATGGAAGCCTTTCCCTAGATTGACCTCCACGACATATTTTTGCATGTAGTGAGGAATTGTCTAGCATGACTTAGGACTGGCTTTGTACTGGAGGATGATGCTGCTGCGCCTGTCTCCAGGCTGTGCATGGTGAGGCTGACACAGATGGGCAAGGAGGGGGCAGTGCTGAGGAACAACCTGGTGCAGGCGATGTGGACAGACCTGGACAAGCGCAGCAAGCAGCTTGGAGTGAGTGGGCATTCGCCCCAGCTTTCCTTTTTTAAATATTTGGTTGGTGGGTGGGTGGGTGGTTGGTTGGTTGGTTGGTTGGTTGGTTGGTTGGTTGGTTGGTTGGTTGGTTGGTTGGTTGGTTGGTTGAATGGTTGGTGGGTGGGTGGGTGGATGGGTTGGTTGGTTGGTTGGTTGGTTGGTTGGTTGGTTGGCTGGTTGGTTGGTTGGTTGGTTGGTTGGTAGGTTGGTTGGTTGGTTGGTTGGTTGGTGGGTTGGTTGGTTAGTTAAATTTGAATTTTCTTATTTCAATAAGTCAGAAAGGGAAATACATTAGCAGGGAAACACGTACACATGGATAGGGATCTTTGGTGCAAATATGTATACATCAAGCAGCTTTACACACAAGCAACAATACCTAAAAAGGAAACAAAAAGAAAAAAAGAAGCTGCCCCTTTTTTTCTTGATCACCTCCCTGTCTGAGCGGTGTCAAGAAGGAACTCAAACCTTATCTCATCATTTGACATAAAAAATGAAGTTGTGGTTATGTTGACCCAATCTACTCTGTTTTACCCTCCTGACCTTAAACCTTTTTTCAATAGTAAAAATAAGTGAGTGAGGTAAGTGAGTGACTGAGTGAGTGAAGGAAAGAAATAAAAAGTTAACAACAAAGTGCATGGTGTCCCATCTTTCTTTGAGCACTATTCAAGTATATAAAAATTAAAAAAGTGTTTTTAGTGAAGAAGCAATTTTGATTTATGTTCAGTTGAATATACTGTCTACATGAAATTTATTAAAACACACACACATGTGTAATGTCTCAGTCTGACCTTGAACAAAAAAAAGCTAAAAAAATGTCCACCATGACCTTCTTGTATGAGGCACTGTGTCCTAGTCCATTTGGATCAGTATGGATTGTGGTCAAGGGGGAGACTTCTTTTTAATTGTCCACTTGCTTGAGATTGAAGGGGAGTTCAGAAGGCGCAGTGCTTCAAAGCGCTTACTCAGCGCTGCACGTGATTCACTCCTGAACGGCCAATTTGGGGCGTGCTTCACTCAGCGCTGAGCAGCGCTGTGAATCACCAATCCGACGTGCAGCAGGATGATTTTGCATCATTTCAAAATGGCGTCTTCGATCCCGCACTGGCCGTCGACGCGTAAAATAACCCTCAGAAACATCATTTTGGGACTGGAACGGGCTTTATTTGCCCCAAGCGCTCTGTATGTGCAAGTAATGGCAAGTAAGGATGACACAGTAGTGGATTTTATTCATGCAGAATACATGTAAACGTGCATAAACGATGTCTGTGGCAAAGAAAATACTTTCTTCGCGTCTATCAACACAACATGGGGCGCAGAAGATTTACCTCCCCTTTAACAAGTGAAGCGCTGCACTACATCTTAGGCGTTCAGGAGTGGCAAAGAGCGCTCAATTGCCAACATGAAGCGCTCAAGCAGCGCTGAGTACTTCTGAACAAGCCTAGAGTATATAACTGTGCTGTGGATAAGATGTCAGAGGGATTTTGGAAGGGAATCGGGGTTGAGGGCCCGCTTATTTTCATTCTATGCTATTCTAGTGTTTTGAATTGTCTATGCCCATCATCTGAGTCACAAGAAAGATGATTATTTTCAATGTGAGAGAATTATGTTGTCAAGAGGAAGAAAATATATATTTAACTTAGGTACCAGTAACATTTTATGTTGGATGAAGAGAGTCGACCACTTCATTCTGGATGTAGCAGTGATGTCCAGTGAACACCAGTTCACAGTCAGTCCACACAACACAGTTCACAGTCGGTCCACACAACACAGTTCACAGTCGGTCCACACAACACAGTTCACAGTCAGTCCGCACAACACAGTTCACAGTCAGTCCACACAACACAGTTCACAGTCGGCCCACACAACACAGTTCACAGTCAGTCCGCACAACACAGTTCACAGTCAGTCCATACAACACAGTTCACAGTCAGTCCATACAACACAGTTCACAGTCGGTCCGTACAACACAGTTCACAGTCAGTCCATACAACACAGTTCACAGTCAGTCCATACAACACAGTTCACAGTCAGTCCACACAACACAGTTCACAGTCGGTCCGTACAACACAGTTCACAGTCGGTCTGTACAACACAGTTCACAGTCGGTCCGTACAACACAGTTCACAGTCAGTCCGCACAACACAGGAAGTTGCAAAAATGCAGTGTCCAGAAAGCCTCACGTTTGTGTTGTCAGCTATCACTATCAGTCGAAACATTGGTCAATATTATATCTATTGGCTCTTCTGTCTGTCAGATTTGCCACCAGATTGTCTCATGATAGCTAAATTTAGAACAATGAGTTAAACCCTCTTGTGTTCAGATGGTGAAACTAAGATTAGAATTTAGAGCAAATTGAGAAGTGTGTCGTCAGTGCAGCTGTTGGGAGATAAATGCCTCCATTCTTCATCCTCTGGGAGCAAACTATCATTAGAAAATGGTAATATGATCTCAAATGGAAATTCTAGAATGGAACTACACTGACCATGTCCATGCTTGGACTTAAGTTTTGTGGGGGACCCTTGTCAAAGCAACACTCCCTTCTCATACAAACTTTTATCCAGTTGAATTACCTGGTGGGTGTGTTTTGTCATTTTTTGAAAACAGTTCCTGTGATTTAAGTAAATCAAATTTAAGCATAAGAAGTGGTTGTAAACTGCATTTTAAGGAGTGGTATATTGATAGATGAAATAAAAACAATTTAAGTTGTCTCATTTGACCGACCTCTCTGTTGTTTTCAAATGTTGATTCCTTGGGAAATTAGTATAACTTTGTGACCAAATAATCAGATTTGAAAACAGTTTTTACCATTTAAAGAGTGTGAAGTTTTTTATTTTTGTAAAAAATAAAGGTAAAGGTGTGGTTTTTTTATAGCAACTTACACCCTTTGTCTGGGTCTCAAACCGCTTACACTTTACCCCCTGATCACTGGGCATCTTGATCAATCCTCACTGGTACCTCACAACAAACATAGTGACAGACATTTAAGATGCGCACAGTCAGGTACCAGCACCAACTCCGCTCCCTGGGGAGTATTCCCGATGCTGGCGCTTGGACGCATACAAGAGTTAATCGCACTACGTTTTTGCCTGCATTGCCCTCACAGGTACCCGGTTTTACTCCTGGGTGGGGAGAAGCAATGCAAGTTAAGCATCTTGCTCAAAGATGCAACTCTGGGAACCGCGCAGCTTCGAACGCTGTACCCACTGGCCGCAAGCGACTGTAGGTCCAGCGCGCTAACCACTCGGCCACAGAGCCCCAAGGAAGCTTCCTAGCTTAACATTGACCTAGGGCACAATGCAATTCATTTGATAATGCGGGACATTGTGTGGATTATAGGACAGTGTAGACAGAAGACAGCACAGACCATGGTAGCTCAGCTGGTAGAGCAATTCAGGTGCTAACCGAAAGGTTGCGGGTTCAGTCCCCGCCTGTGGTCTTACATTTTTTTCTGTCTGTGGACCAATATCATCAATGTTCACAGGCGGATGCTGGCAGCAGCAAGAGAAGAGAAGGCATCAGAACAATGGGAGACACCTTCTATGCCTCGCTTTTTGCCTTCGATGAGGTAAGACTTTCTCCTCCATCTGTGGACTTTGTTCTTTACAGTGCATGTCTGGTCTGAGTGAAATCTAAGAAACATGAAGAGAAGGAAGTGGTGGTGGCAGTGGCGGCGGGGGCAGCGGCAGCGGCAGCAGCAGTGGCACTAGCAGAAGAAAATAAGGAAGAAGAGCAAAACAAGAGCACAGATGAAGAGGAATACAATTCTATGTGACTTCGAAGGAATGAACGGCGTAATGAAATTGTCATGTCATATCATAATTCACATTAAACACTACTTTCATGTTATGTCATATATTGCATTTCACATTATGAAGACAGAATAATAAACACTTTCCAGGGCCTTCTGTGTGACGACAAGGTTCTGGCTGGGGCTGTGTGGCGGATGCTGTTTGAGATGAGGGAGGTGGATGCTGACAAACTGGAGCTGATGGTGGAGTACATCCGCAAACAGGTCAGCATCCAGTTAAGCTTGGTGTAGGTCCCTATACCTACTGTATTGTACTGTACTGTACTTTGCTGTACTGTACTGTGTTGTGTTGTACCTTACTGTACTGTTTTGTACTGTACTGTGTTGTTGTACTGTATTGTGTTGTACTGTACTCTACTGTACTGTGTTTTACTGTACTGTTATACTATACTGTACTGTGTTGTCCTGTACTGTGTTTTATTGTACTGTATTGTCTTGTACTGTGTTGTACTGTACTGTGTTGTACTGTACTGTGTTGTGTTGTACTGTACTGTACTGTACTTTGTTGTCCTGTACTGTACTGTTTTGTCCTGTACCGTACTGTATTGTACTGTACTGTGTTATACTGTACTGTACTGTGTTATACTGTACTGTGTTGTTGTACTGTACTGTGTTGTCCTGTACTTGTTTTATTGTATTGCATTGTCTTGTACTGTGTTGTACTGTACTGTGTTGTGTTGTACTGTACTGTACTGTATGTACTGTGCTGTACTGTACTGTACTGTGTTGTGTTGTACTGTACTGTACTGTATGTACTGTGCTGTACTGTATTGTACTGTGTTGTACTGCACTGTACTGTGTTGTACTGTACTGTGTTGTACTGTTCTGTACTGTACTGCGTTGAACTGTACTGCGTTGTACTGTACTGTGTTGTACTGTACTGTGTTGTACTGTACTGCGTTGTACTGCACTGTGTTGTACTGTACTGTACTGTACTGTGTTGTACTGTACAGCACTGTGTTTGTACTGTGTTGTACTGTACTGTGTTGTACTGTTCCGTACTGTGTTGTCCTCTACTGTGTTGTACTGTACTGTGTTGTGTTGTAGTGTGTTGTACTGTACTGTGTTGTACTGTACTGTGTTGTCCTGTACTGTGTTGTACGGTACTGTACTGTGTTGTTCTGTACTGTATTGTACTGTGTTGTACTGTACTGTGTTGTACTGTGTTGTCCTGTACTGTGTTGTACTGTGTTGTGTTGTACTGTTCTGTACTGCGTTGTCCTGTACTGTGTCGTACTGTACTGTGTTGTACTGTGTTGTACTGTACTGTGTTGTGTTGTACTGTACTGTGTTGTACAGTACTGTGTTGTGTTGTACTGTGTTGCACGGTACTGTACTGTGTTGTACGGTACTGTACTGTACTGTGTTGTACTGTACTGCGTTGTACTGTACTGTACTGTGTTGTACGGTACTGTATTGTACTGCATTATACTGTACTGCATTGTACTGTACTGCGTTGTACTGTACTGTGTTGTATTGTACTGTACTATGATGTACTGTACTGTGTTGTAGTGCGTTGTATTTGTACTGTGTTGTCTTTGTACTGTGTTGTACTGTACTGTGTTGTATTGTACTGTACTGTGATGTACTGTAATGTGTTGTACTGCGTTGTATTTGTACTGTGTTGTCTTGTACTGTGTTGTATTGTACTGTACTGTGCTGTACTGTACTGTGTTGTACTGTACTGTGTTGTACTATACTGTGCTGTATTGTACTGTACTGTGTTGTACAGCATTGTATTTGTACTGTGTTGTCTTGTACTGTGTTGTATTCTACTGTACTGTGTTGCACTGCACTGTGTTGTATTCTACTGTACTGTGTTGTACTGTACTGCACTGTGTTGTACTGTACTGCACTGTTTTGTACTGTACTGCACTGTGTTGTACTGAACTGCACTGTGTTGTACTGAACTGCACTGAGTTGTACTGTACTGCTCTGTACTGCCCTGTGTTGTACTGTACTGCATTGTACTGTACTGTAATGTACTGTACTGTGCTGTACTGTGTTGTACTGCACTGTGCTGTGTTGTACTGCACTGTGTTGTACTGCACTGTGTTGTACTGCACTGCACTGTGTTGTACTGTACTGTACTGCACTGTGTTGTACTGTATTGTACTGTCCTGCACTGTGTTGTGCTGTACTGCACTGTGTTGTACTGTACTGCACTGTGCTGTACTGTACTGCACTGTGTTGTACTGTATTGTACTGTACTGCACTGTGTTGTACTGTATTGTACTGTCCTGCACTGTGTTGTACTGTACTGCACTGTGTTGTACTGTACTGCACTGTGTTGTACTGTACTGTACTGTACTGCACTGTGTTTTACTGTATGGTGCTGTACTGCACTGTGTTGTACTGTACTGCAGTGTGTTGTACTGTACTGCAGTGTGTTGTACTGCACTGCAGTGTGTTGTACTGCACTGCAGTGTGTTGTACTGCACTGCAGTGTGTTGTACTGTACTGCAGTGTGTTGTACTGTACTGCAGTGTGTTGTACTGTACTGCACTGTGTTGTACTGTGATGTACTGTACTGTGCTGTACTGTGTTGTACTGCACTGTGCTGTGTTGTACTGCACTGTGTTGTACTGCACTGTGTTGTACTGCACTGTGTTGTACTGTACTGTACTGTACTGCACTGTGTTGTACTGTATTGTACTGTACTGCACTGTGTTGTGCTGTACTGCACTGTACTGCACTGTGTTGTACTGTACTGCACTGTGTTGTACTGTACTGCACTGTGTTGTACTGTACTGCACTGTGTTGTACTGTATTGTACTGTACTGCACTGTGTTGTACTGTACTGCACTGTGTTGTACTGTACTGTACTGCACTGTGTTGTACTGTATTGTGCTGTACTGCACTGTGTTGTACTGTACTGCACTGTGTTATACTGTACTGCACTGTGTTGTACTGTACTGCACTGTGTTGTACTGTACTGCGCTGTACTGTACTGCACTGTGTTGTACTGTACTGTGCTGTACTGTACTGTGCTGTGTTGTACCATACTGCACTGTGTTGTACTGTAATGCACTGTGTTGTACTGTACTGCACTGTGTTGTACTGTACTGCGCTGTACTGTACTGTGCTGTGATGTACTGTACTGTGCTGTACTGTACTGCACTGTGTTTTACTGTACTGTGTTGTACTGTACTGCACTGTGTTGTACTGTACTGCACTGTGTTGTACTGTACTGTGCTGTGCTGTACTGCACTGTGTTGTACTGTACTATATTAACCCTCAGAGTGCCACAGTCTGAATTTTTGGCCACTGTTCTTTGGCTCTGTATGTTAATTTGGTAAGACTTACGCAGCCAGGCGCCACTCTGCCTACTAAAAAGCGCAGACCCTGTGTCCGTACGACATTGTCCTACTTCTGCAACTTGCACCAAGCAATGGAGTTACGCTTATGATAGGGATGTTTAAAATAGAAAACGACGTTTCTGACATCTGCACATTTTGCCCAAATTATATTATAAAAGTGTAATTCACCTGTCCCATATTTACATCCCGACTCATACTTATCACCTGGCTGCGGAATTTTTCCCGTTAATTTCACTAAGCTTACTCTCTATTGGTTAGAGCCTATTTCTATCAACCAATGAGAGATCAGCACACATCAGACCTGGACTGCCCACTGGAGTGGCAGTGTGCCTTTTTTGCTGTTGTCATGGCACTGAACTTTCCTGACCAGCTGCCCATCCCCCACTGCACTACAAGGATGCCTGCAGAAGAGATTTGAATCTCACAGAGGCATCAAGGCAGATAGCTCATTCATTCATTCATTTATTCATTCATTCATTGATCTCCATCTGTCCATCACAGGTGCATCACATGGACAAGCAGGATGCGGCAGTGATGATGTGCAAGGGGCTCGTGACCTTTTTGCCCTTGCGTGGCGACAAGGAGGACACGGAGCGCAACAAGAAAATCCTCAAGTCCATCTACAACAAGCCTGTCTACTTGTGAGGACTGACTTGTCTAGCCACTGTCACGTCTGCCTCATTTCCCTTCCCTGCAGATGGAAGGAGGGGTGGTGATGAGGCCACACAGAAAAGGGCAGGGGTGGGGATCAGTAGGTGGGCCTGAACTTTTTTTCCATTCTTATTTGAAGAGGCCAGACTGAACAAAAACCAAACATTCTTTGACTGAAAATGCTTGTTTTTAATGGCTTCCTTGAGTGGTTATAGAGCAGGGAAGATGGGAATCTAAAAAAAAAGTTTCGGGTCAACAGAAAAAATGGGATCAGTCAGGTTGCAACCACTACTTCTGGGGGGTTTGCCTTATACTAGTTCATCAGTGGAAGTTGTACAGGAGGATTTCCAATGTCTGTCCAAAACTTCTAGTTTAAATTTTTTTTCTCTTCCCCTCCATCACCAGGTGGTGGTGCGTGATTGTTATGACATTTCATAACTATTTAACTGTTGTTGCAGGAGCTATGTGTTGTAATTTACCTTTTGCTCAGTGGGTGAAACATGCACAGAAAACTGGATTTTAACCTCTTCCCTGCTTCGCCCGAAACTATCTCGGGTCTCGACTGCTCCTGCTGTGCTTTGTCCCAAGACAGTCTCCGGTCTTCATTGCAAGGGAGGAAACTCTAAATACTTTGAACCAGTGTCTGTGTGCTAGAGTTACGTCCCTTAGGGCTTCCTCGCCGAGTTTGATCGACTTAAGGGGGCACATGGCGTAGAAAACGGGGGTATCAGAAAAAAATTCATTGCTCAGCAACTGTTTTAGCTATCTTAATGAAACTTTGCACACAATACAAACACACAACAAGGATAATTCACATCAATTTTTATTGTTCTAGATTGAATAGTTTTTGTTATATAACACAATCACTGAAAAAATGCACGTTACAATTTTTGACCCCCTACCAAACTACAAGGATCACACTTTATAGGATCAGCAATGGTTATGTACAAAGAAGAAGACCTATATTGTGCTATAAAACATTATAAATGTATTTATAACACTTACAAATATTTTTGGTGATGAGTGGCATTTACACATGCCGGCAGCGTTTTTTCATGTGTAAATGCCACTCATCACCAAAAATATTTGTAAGTGTTATAAATACATTTATAATGTTTTATAGCACAATATAGGTCTTCTTCTTTGTACATAACCATTGCTGATCCTATAAAGTGTGATCCTTGTAGTTTGGTAGGGGGTCAAAAATTGTAACGTGCATTTTTTCAGTGATTGTGTTATATAACAAAAACTATTCAATCTAGAACAATAAAAATTGATGTGAATTATCCTTGTTGTGTGTTTGTATTGTGTGCAAAGTTTCATTAAGATAGCTAAAACAGTTGCTGAGCAATGAATTTTTTTCTGATACCCCCGTTTTCTACGCCATGTGCCCCCTTAAATGGATTTGAAGTATTTTTCTTGCAATTTTGATTGATTTGATCATGAAATGGCTTCTGAGAGAAGCTATAAAACTCGTTTGTCAGCACTGGAAGTGCTGAATGAACTTTTTAATTATCCTGACAGCAGTGAGGAGGATTATTATGAATGAGTTTGATTATTGATGTCTTCTGTGTCTTTGTGCAAAATTTCAAAGCAGTTCTCTGGAGAAAAAAAAATACTATGACTGAACGAAGACAGGAACAGTAAAACGCCAAAACCGTTCCCGGAATATGGCGTGTAATGTATATGGCAGTGAAGAGGTTAATCTTATTATGAATGTTTGTGTGAAGTGTGCAGCTGTTGATGTGCATATTACATTTTTTGCAGAGAGAGAGAGAGAGAGAGAGAGAGAGAGAGAGAGAGGTCCATACCATGAAATAAACTGCATACAAACCTTGCAATTTCTTTTGTTATGATTGCAGATTTTTTTTTCTACTGGATCATCATTATCATTCCTCCTTCACCATTACCGTAACTTTTGCATAGATTCCTTTATTTCAAGAGTATTGATGGTTTCTGTAACCAAAAGTGCTTGTGACAAGATGTTTTCCCACACGGGTAAACGTCGGAATCAAGGCCTTACATATGTATGATTTTGACATTCACCTTTCATTCTTTCATAACCACGTGGGATGATCCAGTTGCTGAAGGTTTACTGCAACACTGGGGGAGCCTAGCCATTCTGTCTGACCATCTCTAGTGGTTCTCGTGGTCAGATACCAGTAGACATACTTCCCAAGACATTTTCATACCAGGTGTACAACAAACGGGATGCAGATGCTGGGTAGTTGTCTTCTTCTCAATCTATAAGGCTTGTTCAGGAGGCATAGCACTGCACAGTGCTGCATGTGATTGACTCCTGAACAGCAATTTTGGGGTGTGATTCACTCAGCGCTGAGCAACGCTGTGCATCACCGATCCAAGATGATTCACACGATTTTCTAAATGGCGTCTTCGATCCCGCACTGGCCGTCGATGCGTAAAATAACCCTCAGAAACATCATTTTGGGACTGGAACAGGCTTTATTTGACCCAAGGGCTCTGTATGCGCGAGTAATGGCAAGTAAGGATGACACAGTAGTGGACTTTATTCATGCAGAATACATTTTAACGTGCATTAACAATGTCTGTGGCAAAGAAAACACTTTCTTAGCGTCTATCAACACAACATGGGGAGCAGAAGATTTACCTCCCCTTTAACAAGTGAAGCACTGCACTAAATCTGTAGGTGTTCAGGAGAGGCAAAGAGCGCTCAATTCCCAACATGAAGCGCTCATGCAGCAATTTGTACTCCTGAACAAGCCTTTTATATCTACATACTTGTGTGCATGTGTGAGTTTAAAAACGTTAACACCACACAACCTGCAACGAACTTGGCAGATAAATTCACCTTGGCTTGAACAATGACAGGCTATCCGAGTGTGTGGTGGGGGGGCTCGGAATGACCCCTAGGGGCTGCACCAGATTTCAAGTTACTTCCCTCTGTTGACCTGAATTCAGCGTAAACATGGAGTTTCATGGGCCATCAGCCTTTGTAGGCTATGCAAGGCCATTGAGTATGAAAATCACTAGAATAGTTTAGATGAAGCGTCATTCAGTTCACGATGTCCCTAGTTTTTTGCCTCGTACAAATCATGTAGGGAGTTGTGGGTACAACAGATGTACAGGTGGTGTACAGAGATGGCCAGAATTATTTCCCTTGACCATCCAACAATGGGATGAGGTGAGAATGGATGGATAGGGTTTTACGGCCTATCAGCCTTTGTAGGCTATGTAAGGCCATTAATTCAGCATGAAAATCACTAGAGCAGTTCAGGGTAAATGCAAATCAAGTCACAGCGTCCCTAGTTAAGGGCCTTTTATGAATCACGTAGAGAGAATGGTGGGTTAATTCTCACCCCGACCCAGGGGGGAAGGGGCTGTGTGTGTGGCTAGTTACCAATAACATGATCATGAACATCATTGTTACCAACGTCTACCGTTTCACAATGGGTACTGCCATTTTAGTTCCCACCATGCTACTTCGGATGTGGATATTGTTGTGTTGTGTTCCAATTACCAGCCTCTTCACGCTCTAGACAGCTTGTGACTTGGCTCCAGCAGAGCAGTCAAGAATGAAACAACAAAGTACAAAGAAACTCCTCTGCATCAGTTTTAATATGAATGAAGTTCAGTTCATCATTTTGTCTGCCAGAGGATGTACCAGACAAGTTTGAAAGAGAAGGCAAGTGCCTCATTTAAAAATCAGAACACACACCAGCTTCCTACTGCCTGAGATCTTGTACATTACATGCTCTGTAGGCATAAATTCAGACATGCATGCAGTGCCTTGTCAAACAAGGTGGCCCAACAGAATGTAACATTCACAATTCCTTCTTGGGTACCAGTATGACCTTGATTTCAAGTGAAGAGAAGCAAGGTCACTGACCGCCAGTTGCAAACTGACCACTTGGCAGTTTCCTAACTCACTTGCAGGGGATTATGGCTGCACCGCTGCGGTATTCTTCAGCAAATGACTGGTGACATGGGAACAGCTGAGCAGTGTCACATCATCTCCATGAAAACCCAGTTTAAGCTGTCCTAAACTTCCAAGAGGCAAGTTGGATGAACTGTTCCAGTAGACACATTTCCAATCAAATGCACACAAGGCTGAACAGCCAAAATGACTGGGACTGTAAATCAAGACTATATCATGTGGTTTCAGTGCCATGTCACTTCTAGGGGGACCTGTTCTCTACGTCAGTGCTGCCGAACAATATGAATCCTTAGATTACCGATACAGAAATCCTCCTCCGACTGTTCAGCATCATGCTCACCAATTGTCGATAACTCTCCAACCACAAACAACTCCATGTGCATCTGCTTGCATAATCATGCATGGAGATGTATACATTGCATGTTCAAATATGCAAATATGAACATGTGCATGCACCTTTATGTAAAATCTTATACCTCCAACTAGTCAGTGACTTTCAACCATGCAGCTCTATCGCTAAACTTGTCTGTGGACGATTCTCCACTTCTGAAGATCTTGCCAAGGATGTGAATAGCGTGTGCCGACTTGTCTGGTGGCAATAGTGTGAGACTAATAATAATAATAATAATAATAATAATAATAATAATATATTACTTAAAATGTTTGCCTGAAATTGAAATACACTGCACAGATTTTCACCCTGGTTGCCACAAAGCTACCCTCAGTGTCACACCCGGGAACTGTTCCCCAAACTCCTGCATGGTAGTGGGGTGGGCTGCCAAATGTCCCAAGTCCCTGGACTGAATCTGACTAGTCCAGAATTTGAGTTGAAGGAATTAAGAATTTATTTCATTAAAAATTCCAACAGTACAATGCAATGATCACATATATGTGCACGTCCACGATATTGCCTAACACTATCAAAAACTGGGGGTCTGGGTAAAGACACTTGAATAAAACTATCTAACACAGTCAGCATGCATATATTTCAAATTTATATGGGTTCTTTAAATGTTTTTGTAATGCTATGACCAATAGTTTTTATAGTTTTGCTTTGCAGAGATTCACAAAAAAATAATTAAACTCTTTCGAAGCGGAAAAATGGCGCCGAAAAACGGGACATTTTGCTACGCCACTTTTGAATGCTTGTTATCTTGTGCAAATTCACCTTACAAAGTATAGATTGTGTGAAATAATTCAAGTTCAATTATTAATTTAGTCATATTTCAGTGGAAAGTCGCCACAAAATAAAAACAGTCTGTTCTACCGAAATAAAAAAGACCTATGCGTTCGTTACTCTCGTTTCTACCACCCTTGCTCAGAGGAAAAAAATTGAAACCAAACATGTGTACATAAATGTGTTGAAGAGAAGGTTCAAATTACTTTTCCTTTCATTAGTTTACTCATACAACTGCATAGTTTTATTCTTCTTTTGGTATTAACCAATTTCTTGGGACTATTTTGATGGTCAGCGTCGGTTGTTTCCCTGCGTTACTTACGAAAGGTATGCGTGTACCAAACGTGTTGCTATATTGTTCCGCACTCGAAACGGCTACAAAGGAAGCTTTTGTCATCCCGCAGTCAATGAACACGTTTATAGAAGGATACGTCATAGTACACACGATTTTTGACCAATGAGAAGGCTTCGTTTCCTTCATTTCCTTCTGTTACGTACGTCAATTTGCTACACATGTGCGAAGCTTTCAGTTCGTTTAATCCGTTCGATGGACCATCTTCATCCAATTTGGGTAAGTAAAGCATTCTACATTAGTTATTTTAATTAATACAATTCAATAGTTTCGTTCATGGGTCATGAATAAATACTATATGACTAGTTTTTCTCTGGCCGTGCTTTCTCTATCCTGATCAACGCCGTTCTGGTTTTGGTTTCGATTGAGTTTCGTATCACATCGATTGATTTGGTCAGAATCACATCATGTTTGTTTTCATAGAACTAATTTGATGTTCCCTCATGCTAGATATCTAAATAATACCTTTTATAATGATATACGCATGTGATCGTCATGCTGGTTACAAAGAAACCAAACACAGGTATGTCCCACCTAGTGTTAGGCAATATCGTGGACGTGCACATATGCATTATGCATTTTGCTGATTACCTATGCACAACTTATTCATTCAGGCACAAACTATTCTTTTCCACCTTTTCAAACATAAAGCAGGTTTTAACTGATTAAAACAAAATTATTCCAGGTTTTCCCTGATTAATCTCTCATTTAAATACCATACATGTATATTGACAGATTGAATAAAATGTCATCGGTACATTTTTTTGCGGTTAAGGAAAACAAAAGTCACAGCAATGAGATGTAAAATAAATAACACTAATCATAACAACAGTTTACATTAATAACAATCCAAAATGCGTCTAGCACACTCTGTCTCAATATTCTTCATGCTTGAAAATGAACAATCTTCATAAACACACATTTATTATGCACACTCAGTTCCCATGCGGAGAGCAGGACATGAGCTAGGTACACTGTAGAGATTATGGGCGGTGTGGTTGTTCCTTGCATGCAAAACCAAAATTTTTGCAAACATCCCCAGCAAGATTAGCAGCCATCACATTTTCATTTTGAGTGCAAGGATATATGAATTGGGTCTAAACATCTGGAATCTACCAGGTTTCATCTGAAAAATGTATTCATCTGGGGCTGAGCAACAAGAAACATGATCCTGAAGCACAGATCAATTGATGGCAATAAACCATCCTTGCTTGCAACCCAGTGGACCAAAGCCCTCACAATCATCATAATTATGGGCATCATTTGTACATGGAGGCAACATCTAGTGATCTACACACAGTGACTAAAATGCCAGACTAAAAATTTATTCCACAACTTTTCCTTTTAACAACCAGGCCTGTCAGAATAAATATGGGAGTTGTGCACTAATCTGTCTTCATACTTTCCCAGGATTTTTGTTTTTTGTTTTTCTCAAAATACCTATAACAAAATGAAAACCCAAAACTTTGCACTCACACAAAAAACAAAATGACAACCCAAGAAACCAATTTCAGCAACTTTGAATAACCACCCCCATTCCCTCAGTGCTCTCCCCTCTTGCATGAGTACAGGGTCAGCCCCTCAGCCTCTACTCGCGTGTTGAAACCATGTCTTTAGACAGGCGGAGATGGGGGAGCATGCTTTGGGGTTGGACGATGTGCGAGGCGCAGTGCCGTGGTTCTATCCCTGGGACGGGAAGAGTCTGGACACATATATTGAATAACCAACAATCAGCTGCCCTGACACTTACAAAATGCTGGAATTTCCAATCAGGTGTTTCACAATTCATCTTCTGAAGGCTTTTCAGATGTAGCTCCATCATTTGGCCACTTCTGCTTTGAAATGGCTAATTCAATTGATTGAAAATATAAATTCAATGAAACAACTTTACCCCACTTCCATGCACTCCTAAAATTCCCAGCTTTAGAAAACAGCAATCATTGTGAGTGTAGTTACTTGCACGAGTGTTGTCCAACAGTATACCAATGCGAAGGTTTCACTTGTGTTGACAGTACAAAGGCACTCTACTCCATTATGACTAAGAACTAAAATTAAAAAGAAAGATGAAACACACCTATTGCCAGGTTTGAATGATCCAATGTAAGCATTTTTAAGAATGTAGTAATCATCCCCATTCCAAATCACCATGTACTCCACCCAACTCCATTCCATCAATCCAGCACTACTGCCAATGTCCAACAACTTATTTCATTGAATGACATGCATATACATGTACACGCGAACTCTCTCTCTGTACTACACTAGAATATTTTACCTCGTGGGCTCCACAAAAGCCTAATTCCCTACCCTTGTAAAATAAAGTTCTCTCTCTCTCTCTCTCTCTCTCTCTCTCACGCATGTACACACACACACACACACACACACACACACACATAAACATTACAGGTGTGCATACACATGCATGCATATGTACACTTACACCAAAACCCACACACATAAGTTCAGGAAACATCGAATCACAACATAAGTCTCTTCAAGGCAATCAATGCAATCAATGCAAGCAACAACCACAAAAGCAAACAGTTCAACAACAGACTAACCCTTAATTCCCAATAAGACTAACAACCACCATTAAATAAGAAACAAAATCTATCTCTCTCTCTCTCTCTCTCTCTCTCTCTCTCTCTCTCTCTCTCTCTCTCTCTCTCTCTCTCTCTCTCTCTCTCTCTCACACACACACACACACACACACACACACACACACACGCACACATCTCCCAACATTTCCATAACCCAACACAAATCTTTTACAACATTTTTTAAGATGGGAGACCCTGAATATTGCTGCAGCTTACAGACAGACGGCGGTGTGCATGTGTGTATAAGTGTATGTGTGTGCTTGTATGTATATATGTATGTGTTTATATGGATGTGTGTTGTGAATGTGTGTGTGTGTGTATACATATATGTGTGCATATGTGTGTGCTTGTATACAGACCTGTGCACCCTCCATTGGAATAATCGTAAGACAAGAAGATAAAAATCGTAAGATTTTTGGAAAAATCGTAAGATTTAAACGACTCGCCCGTGAACGGCGCAATTAGCGGATCATCACTCATCAGCTGTTCGCATCCAACCCTCACTGTCATCCTCTCCCACCTCTCGATCACTCGCAGCTTGAGAGGTCGGCATTCTTGAGCTAATTACAGCTTGCCTGATCACTTCATCTAAAGTTTCCTCATCATCTTCATCTTCGGCAGCTGAAGGATTAAAATCCTCAAACAGATTTCGCGATCGCGACATGTTGCCTCGAGCGTCCACTTCCACCCTCTGGATAGCCCATAATTTCTACTATACCGCACATAAAATCGCCCTGATTTTTGATTGGCCAAGCTGAAGACTGTAGAGAAACCTCTTCTGCATGAACTGGAGTCAGTAAACGTAGAGTTATATGATAGGCTTGTACTTTGGAGAGAGTCAGAACGCACGTGGTGTCTGAAGGCGAGCGCGGCAATTGCCGAAACTGGCCGAAATTGTACAGAAAAAAGTAATGCCGGTCCGTAGAGTGAAAAATCAGAAGATTTTTCATGCCAGGCGAAAATCGTAAAAATTACGATTTTATCGTTTCATGCCAGGCGAAAATCGTAAAAATTACGATTTTATCGTACAAGTGCACAGGTCTGTTGTATATATACATGTGCATGTGTTTACATGTAAATGTGTGTGTGTGTGCATGGTGTGTGTATGCATGTGGGTGTGCCAGAGGTGAAAAGATGAGAAAAATACATGGGGTGTGGGGGTGGGTGAGTTGGGCGGTGTATGTGTGGGGCTGGGTGAGATGGGCGGTGTATGTGAGGGGGTGGTTGAGCTGGGCGGTAGTGTGGGTGGTGGGTGGAGAGTGGGTCGGTGTATGTGTGGGGGTGGGTGAGTTGGGTGGTGTATGTGTGGGGGTGGGTGAGATGGGCGGTGTATGTGGAGGGAGTGGGTGAGTTATGGGTGGTGGTAGTGTGGGGGTGGGTGAGATGGGCGGTGTATGTGTGGGGGTGGGTGAGATGGGCGGTGTATGTGTGGGGGTGGGTGAGATGGGCGGTGTATATGCTGTGGATGGGTGAGTTCGGCGGTGTATGTTGGGGGGGGTGGGGGGTTGGGTGGTGTATGTAGTGTGGGGGGGGGGGGGGTGAGCTTGGGTGTTGTATGTGTGGTGGGTCGGAGTTGAGTTGGGCGGTGTATGTGTGGGGGGGGGGGGGTGAGTTGGGCGGTGGATGATGTGGGGATGGGTGAGTTGGGTGTGTATTGGGGGGGGTGGGGTTTGGGTGGTGTAAATGTTCTCCTAGTCCTATTCCTTGCCGTCTTTTTTCTCTAATTTTTACTCTGATTGTCCCTCACTAATTTATCGGTACGGTTTGTCTTATGGTCATCTGTACATGATATGCTATTGTTTTTTGTTGAATGTGGCTTTTGTTTTTATGTGATTGTTGTATGGAATGTTTTTGTTGTGTTATGTTGTCGTTGTGTTATTCTATGGCGCTTTTTATGTGGCCATTGGTGTGATGTTTTTTTGTTCTTCTTTGCTTTACTTGTTGTTTCTCCTCTCGTCTGTTGTGTGCGTACTGTGTTTTGTTTAGTGGTTGAAATATGTTTAGTTTTTTCTCGTTTGGTTGCCGTATTGTCTCGTATGGAAGTTTATCTTTTGTTTTGTGCTTATTTGCTTTTCTTTTGGTTCCTCTTTCTGGTTAATCTGTTTGTGTGCTGTGTTTATTCTCGATCTTTCTGTTGTGTGTATGTGTTGCCTGTGGGTATGCATTATCTTGTGGCCTTTATCTCAGTCATTGTCTTTTGTCTTCTTGTGGTTGTTTGACTTTTTTTTGTTTTTTTTGGTCAAGGTGATTGTCTAAGCACGAGTCCTCGCGCCGGTTTTTGAATGGTCGATTTTCGCACAGAATGTTAATCTATTATGATTTTCGTACTGGTGTGCAACCTATCTCCCCTTCGTTTCTCTTGGCTTCTGTTTCTGTGTTTTTGTATAGTGGTTATAATATCCATGTTACTCGTTAAAATAGTTACCGCTATCGTTTTGCGTATTGTATTTGGTGTTTACATTATGTGATTTGAGTCTCTCCTGTGCGTTCATGTTGTATTGTTTTGCTGTGTGATGTTGTGTATCTTTAAGTTGTGGACAATGCGGTCTTGTGGTGTACTTATTGTTTATGTTGTTTCTGTTCCGCTGCCCTCTTTTGGTTTGGGCCGTCGACCTGTTTCCAATACTTAATGTCAATTTCACGCTATTGCTTGTACTTGTAGGTGGATCGCGTTACAATTTTTGTCTTTTTTTTGTGCACATGGTTAGGTCTTTTGTCTTTTGTTTTTGTACCTTGAAAAAATGGTTGTCTTTCTTCACATTTATTGTGCTTGCCTTGTTCTAGCCTTCTATGTTTCTTTCGTGTGGTTGTCGTATGGTTTGTTTTTTAAAGTTCCTGCATTTGGATCTCTTGTTCTTTGTGGTTACTTTTTTAGTGATTATTTTTTTTTCTTGTGTGGGGGGGGGGGGGGGGTGAGTTGGGTGGTGTATGTGTGTGGGTGGGTGAGTTGGGCGGTGTATGTGTGGGGGGGGGGGGTGGTGAGTTGGGCGGTGTATGTGTGGGGATGGGTGAGTTGAGTGGTGTATGTGTGGGGGTGGGTGAGTTGGGCGGTGTATGTGTGGGGATGGGTGAGTTGAGTGGTGTATGTGTGGGGGTGGGTGAGTTGGGCGGTGTATGTGTGGGGGGGTGGTGAGTTGGGCGGTGTATGTGTGGGGATGGGTGAGGCTGAGTGGTGTCAGTGCTGTGGGGGTGAGTTCGGAGTCATGGGGCGGTGTATGCCTGATGGGGTGTGGCGTGAGATGGGCAGTGTATGGTATGGGGGTGGTGGAACTGAAACAGGAAAGGCAGGAGGTGAGAGAAACATTAAAAAGTGGTGAGAAAAGCATCGAGACCTCATGAGTCTCAAGAGAAGAATAGGGGTGGGAATGGAGGAACTGGGGAGGTGGGGTGGGGGGGTTGGGGGTGGGGGAGAAGGGGGCTACTTTTGGATGTGGTTGGAGTTGGAGGATCTCTCCATCAGGGAGGGAGGGAGGGTGATGGAGACTGGCGCCAATCTGGCAGGCAAGCCATCAATGGAGCAAGGCCTTCACTACAGGGGAGCCAGGAGTACTGGCAGCGCTCCTCCACTACAGGGGAGCCAGGAGTACTGGCAGCGCTCCTTCACTACAGGGGAGCCAGGAGTACTGGCAGCACTCCTCCACTACAGGCGGGCGCTGGCTGGAGCGCTGGAGAGCGTCAGTCATTCCCTCCACTGCAGGCCCACCACCTGGTACATGAAGGCGTAGATGTCGCGCAGCTCCTCAATCTGCAACAGCCACAGCAAGGAACATGGTGACTGAAGTCAACTCGGACTCAACGCTGTTGTGAAGGACAACATGAAATAAATGACAAAAATAACACAGCATAGACAGTGGCCTTTGCCAGATGGGAACATGTGCATCTCAGGAGGAACTGAGATAACTCAGGGAGATGATCATAAACTGACAATAAGACAAAATGTCCTCAGGAAACCAATATATTGTAACCCAATTTAAACGTAACATCACACACATCAGAGACCATCTGAATGAATAAGCACTGAATATTGTCTTCATTCAGGAACAAAGAAGCACCAGCATTTTGCCTGTATGTTTAAAACAGAAAACTGATACTGATGGTAATAATGTTGCAGAAGAGAAAAAGGAAATGACAATGACACATGTGGTGGTGGTGGTGGTGCTGCTGATGCTGCTGCTGCTACTGCTGATGAGGATGCTGCTGATGGTGAGGAGGAGGAGGAGGATGTTGATGACGATGATGACAATGATGATTTTGATGACAACGACGATGATGATAATGACGATAACGATGACGACGGTGATGGGTGGTGTTGGAAGGGATGTAAACAGCACTGATAGTGATGATGGTAGAGGTGGAATCAATAAAGGAAGTAGTAGTGGCAGTGACTGGTGATGGTGATGGTAGCAGTAGTGGTGGAGGAGGCAGTTGCAGTAGCTTTAATGGGTGGAGGTGGTGGCATTTGGAGGTGGCAGAATTGGAGGTGATTGGGAGTGGTGGTAATTGGAGGTGGAGGTAGTTGGAGGTGGTGGAGCCTGCAGTGACAGAGGAGGTCATGGTTGTATGGAGGAGAAGAAGCACTTGAAAGAGAGGACTGACCACTTTGGTTGTAGGTTTTCCTGCCCCGTGTCCTGACTTGGTGTCAACTCGGATCAGCAGTGGGTTGGTCTGCACAGAAAAGAATAATCACATTTTACATGGACTGACTTGTGCATGTGGCAATAAAGATTGTATCATTATGGAAGTCACTGCAGCATTGGCATGGCACCTCTTGTATGCCTCATACAGACAGATGCCTGCATGCACGCACATAGCATGCATCCACACGCATATAGTATAAAATACCCAAATGTGTATTCACACACACACACACACACACACTACACACACACACACACACACTACACACAGATACACACACCGCACACACACACACACACACACACACACACACACACACACACACACACACACACACTATACACAGATACACACACCACACACACACACACACACTACACACAGATACACACACCACACACACACACACACTACACACACACACACTACACACAGATACACACACACACCACACATACACACCCGCACACACACACACACACTACACACACACACACCACACACACACACGCGCACACACACACACACACTACACACATACACACCACACACACAGACACACACACACACCACACATACACACTACACACACACACACACACACTACACACACACACACCACACATACACACCCGCACACACACACACACACTACACACACACACACACACTACACACATACACACCACACACACAGACACTCCATACAAGTCCACCCCAGCCCATCCTAAAGCACACAGTCTTCCCACAGTCTTACACAGCACATCACAAGGTGTGTTCCCCCAAGGACAGCTATTCCTATCAAAAGGTATCAAAAACCTTCCAAGGGGACCTGTCGCTGCAACCATCCAAACGCCGAAATCTCATCTACCACCTGAATCTGTCCATGCAAAGCTTGCTGTGAAGACTCACCTCTGAGCATTCTAGATATCTATGGTGGATGGAGTTTTCTTGTCTCAAAAATAGTTTAGAGTAAGGGCGAATCAAGTCACAATGCCTCAAAGTATTTGCCTCTTATGAATTGCGTAGGGAGATGCGGTGGATCTATTCTGACCCACAACCCACAACGGGCTATCTATCCACACAAAGGAATGAACAGATGAACACAGTTTTAAGGCCTATCCACCTTTGCAGACTGGCCATGGAAAACCATGAGAGCAAGCTGTAGCAAAAGCAGGTCAAGTCAATATTTCCTCAGTAATTCACCTGGTCCGAATGAAGTAGAGAGATGCACCGGGTCCATCCTTACCCCCAATACAACAGGAACCTATTGATACCAGTCTCTATTTTCCAGACAGACAACGCGCTTCAGCAAGCCGAGGCCAGGCACCTGTTTGTCCACACCACGCATGGTGTGCTGGAGCTGGGCGATGAACTTGAGGGAGTGGAGTGGCACCACGCGGTCGTCGTGGTCACCAGTCAGCAGCAGCATGGAGGGGTACTGCTGTCCGTCCTTCGGCACCTGGATGTTGTGGAGGGGGGAGTACCTGCAGCAGAAGCAGCATGCTTGTGCACAGCTTTGAGATGATGGGAATGACTGTATGAAAGAAAGAATGAATGAAGCGTTACAGCCTACCAGCCTTTGGAGGCTATGAAAGGCCATTGATCAGGCAACAACAACAACAGTTATGCTTATGGTAACCCAACCGACTATTTTTTCTGCTGGCCCTAAACTTTTCTTTTTGATTGAGCAAAAAATATATAATAAAAAGGAAGAAATCAACAGATATTAACAACTTGTGTGCTCTCATCTTCCCCCTCCCTCCTCTCAGGGAATCCTATATTAAAGTTATTTTTAAAACATTACTTCAAAAGAGAAACTGTGATTCATGTTCAATCCAGCCTCTTCTAAGTTCTAATAATAAAAACATGCAGGATGGATGGATGGGGTTTACGGCCTATCAGCCTCTGTAGGCTATGTAAGGCCAAGCAAGAAAATCACTGAAAGAGTTCCGAGTAATCACAAGTCAAGTCATGATGTCCCTATTTATTCGCCTCTTATGAATCGCGTAGGGAGACACAGTGGGTCAATTCTTTTAACCCCCAACCCACAGGGGACAAGAAACATGCAGCCCAATTCTAGTATCTGTGATGACAGGCATCAGTTCCCCCAGCTTGCATAATTTAATGTAAAAAAAGAAAAATCGAGATACCGATTATTCCTCCAGTAGCTTCATAGAGAATTTGATTCTGCATAAAGTAAATGCACCAGAAAGTTTATACACTGTTCTGTTACAGAATAAACAATCTTGCAAGAATATTGAAATATCACAGTTTTGCCACCTTGCAACCATTTTTGGGGAATGTACAGGAAATAAGGTCTTTCCTTTGACTTACAGCATAGCTGCCAACCTTCCAAAGTTAAAAACCGTAACATGTGGGGGGTGGGTCCGGGAGGGGGGTACGCCCCCCTCCCGAATAGCGGGGGTGAGGGGGCGCAGCCCCCTGAAGCTGAAGCCTTTTTTGCAATCTGAAAGGCACATTTCTCATCTCCTGAAAGGAAAACTTATAATAATAATAATAATAATAATAATAATAATAATAATAATAATAATAATAATAATAATAATAATAATAATAATAATATTAATAACAAGAAGAAAAAGAAGAAGAAGACGAAGAAGAAGAACAAGAAGAAAAAGAAGAAAGCCCATTATATTACAAAGCATTAATTATTTTATATAGCTTTTGATTGTTCAGCTTCGCAATTTTTTTGTGTTTGGTGGTCTTTTCATGGTCGGCTAGATCGTTTCTTCCTCCGTGAGAAATATTCACCGCACATCTGCATGCAGTACAGAAAGCAAACTTTTCACCTCTTGATGGACACGGAGCGGCCCATGGAAACTTTTCCTTGTAAGCCGCAATGTATCGTTGTAATCGTTTCGGCTTCGCATTATTTTTCTCTGCGCTAGTCGAACTCGACGCCATGTTGACTGCAGCCGCTATGCGCATGCGCGAAATTCGCAGAAGAGCTCCCTTCCCGATTCCAGCCAGTAGGCTAGGCCTAGTGCGTTCAAAGGTGGTCAGCTAGGCGCGGAAAACGAGAGCACAAAAACTTCACTCGATAGACTAGCGCAACATGTTGAAAGCCAAAGTTGCTTCGTTTAAAATTTCGTGTTTTTTTTTGTGAAATCGGAAACCGTATTTTTTTTAGAAAACAACGAAAACGACGACAGATATTAAAAAAACGATTTTTTACGGTTTTTCCGTAACAGTTGGCAGCTATGCTTACAGTATAATCTAAAATCAGTGTATTTGACTTGAAGTAAAGAAATCCAGGATAAATGCTGCAGCATTAAAAATACATAACATTTAGTTCCAAAAGCCCATGTCTACCCTTCATGACAATGTCCCATAACTCTATGCTCTGCCTGCAGCTGCTCCTATGCCACCACCCCTTGCCCCCAGCGGAGGTGTGGGCTGGCTGTGGAGGTTTCCCATTTCATCTCATTGCTCTAAATTCAGTGACCATGCGGGGAACACAGACCACTCTGCTCCCAGACTGTCACGTGACAGCTAAATTTAGAATGACGTGCTTGAAGAAAATGTGAAGGAGCAGCTAGGGGTTGGCTGACAGCTTGATACAAGAATGGTGGCATGGGCTACAATACAAAAAACACAATTACAATCATACATTTTACATCCATAACAGGAAATGTACCTGCTGATCATGAAAGAACATAAAACACATCCCACGGAAGACTAATTTAAGATACAAGCTATTCTACCATCAAATTTCTGTTGTCATTTAGAACAGTTTGAGCTGCAGGCTTGAAGAAGTATGAAGTCTTGCCGATCTGATATTTTTTGGAAGTAAAAACCCTCTGCTCTGTCTGCTCAGCCCAGTGTCAAACTCCTGGTTTAGTGGCTGCAAGAAGTCCACAACAATCCTATTGGCTTTGTTGAGTACTTATCTCTGTATCTCACTTCAAAGTCATCCACTGGGTTTCCACTACAATCCTATTGGCTTTGTTGAGTACTTATCTCTGTATCTCACTTCAAAGTTATCCACTGGGTTTCCACTACAATCCTATGGGCTTTGTTGAGTACTTATCTCTGTATCTCACTTCAAAGTCATCCACTGGGTTTCCACTACAATACTATTGGCTTTGTTGAGTACTTATCTCTGTATCTCACTTCAAAGTCATCCACTGGGTTTCCACTACAATCCTATGGGCTTTGTTGAGTACTTATCTCTGTATCTCACTTCAAAGTCATCCACTGGGTTTCCACTACAATCCTATTGGCTTTGTTGAGTACTTATCTCTGTATCTCACTTCAAAGTCATCCACTGGGTTTCCACTACAATCCTATGGGCTTTGTTGAGTACTTATCTCTGTATCTCACTTCAAAGTTATCCACTGGGTTTCCACTACAATCCTATTGGCTTTGTTGAGTACTTATCTCTGTATCTCACTTCAAAGTCATCCACTGGGTTTCCACTACAATCCTATGGGCTTTGTTGAGTACTTATCTCTGTATCTCACTTCAAAGTTATCCACTGGGTTTCCACTACAATCCTATGGGCTTTGTTGAGTACTTATCTCTGTATCTCACTTCAAAGTCATCCACTGGGTTTCCACTACAATACTATTGGCTTTGTTGAGTACTTATCTCTGTATCTCACTTCAAAGTCATCCACTGGGTTTCCACTACAATCCTATGGGCTTTGTTGAGTACTTATCTCTGTATCTCACTTCAAAGTCATCCACTGGGTTTCCACTACAATCCTATTGGCTTTGTTGAGTACTTATCTCTGTATCTCACTTCAAAGTCATCCACTGGGTTTCCACTACAATCCTATGGGCTTTGTTGAGTACTTATCTCTGTATCTCACTTCAAAGTTATCCACTGGGTTTCCACTACAATCCTATGGGCTTTGTTGAGTACTTATCTCTGTATCTCACTTACAAGTCATGTACATGTACTGGGTTTCTACTACAATTCTATGGGCTTTGTTGAGTACTTATCTCTGCGTTTCACTTCAAAGTTATCCCCTGGGTTTCAAACACAACAGCTGGCTCTACAAATGACCCAGATAAAAAAAATTCTATAGAAACTTCTATAGACTTTTGGTTATAGAATTCTATAGAAATTCAATAGAATTCTATACGAATTCTATAAAATTCTATACAAATTCTATAGAAATTTCTATAGAATTCTATAGACATCTATAGAATTCTATAGAATTTCTTTAGAATTCTATAACCAAAAGTCTATAGAAGTTTCTATAGAATTTTTTTATATGGGGAGTATGACCCATTAGGAGGTGTTCTCACCCCAACAGACTACGACAAATGAAATTAGACTGGAGACCACAGCACAAGAGAACATATACAAAGTGTCGAGTCTGATATCAGCCATTTCACTTGGAAAGCTGATGGTGGAGATGAAAGGTGAAGCTGAAAAGCGGAGATGGGCAGTCTGGGACATTGTGCATGAATTAATGAAAGACTCTTACTTGATGAGCCAGCCAAACTGCTCAGGTTTGTCAGCGCAGCCAAAGTCCGTGGTCCAGGCATGACCGATGGTGAACTTTTGAAACCTCAGCATGTCCAACACACTGGAAAGGCGGGGTAAAACAACATGTGCGTGACGGAATACAAACTGGTTGTGAGCACATGTGGAAGAGAGAGCATTTGTAAAACACATTCGACACAGATGACATCAAGGCTGGGAGCAAATGCATGGATGGCATCAAAATAGTGTTGCTCTCTGATGATAACCTTGTATCTGCACATCAAGTAAAACTGCAGGAAAGGGAAAACAAATGTATTCTAGTCAGCTGTGTTTTCCCTCTCACTTCTACATACCTCTAACTCCTCTGCTCTGATAAATAGGAGTTTGTCCACTGGTTGTAAGTGGAAGATATTCATAGCAGACTTGTAACAGATCGAAGTGAGGGCTTCAAGCAGGACATCTAAAATTGGCCGAGTCTTGTAGTAGTTACAGTTTTACAAAATCTGACAGCAATGATATACACGTATAATCCTGATATCTTCTCTACCAATCATGTCCATATTCATCTGGCAGCTCCTGTAACATTATGATGAGACGAACATCCACACTCAACAAACAGAATCCACTTGCTTTGCATCCACAGTGAACATCGCAAGGTGAGAGGAAGTGGCAAGAAACTTACAATGGAGCGAGGCAACAGACAGCCTTCAGAGCAAGAGCGCCTGACAACAAGCGCTTTGACCCTTTACACTTCCTGACACTCTCGGGGGGAGGGCCACACCTGGTTATAGCTCCAGGTGCCCCTCTGCTGTAATTGCATGCCTTGCTTCAAAACCTCTCTTAAGGCACACCTGTTCCGGTCAGTCTTTCCTGACGAGCAGTGAGGTGCCTCACAAGGCGCCTCTTTAATGTTTCGTGTTTTTGTGTATTGCTTGCTAGGTTAAGTAGTTGTATTATATTTATCTCTTTTTTTGTTTCAACTGTACAGTGTGCCAGTGTGGGAATGCTTTGTATGAATGTAGAATTTTCATTGTAAACGCCATGAGCTTGCCTATTAGGGAAGGTATGGGCGTATAAGTAGTCTGTATTATTATTTTTATTATTGCTTCAGCTACTGTTGGACAGTAGGGCTCTGGTCTCTGGTGTTCTGGCTGATCCAGATCCAGCATAATGCTTTCTCTGCTGACTGCCATAGCCCTCGCTGCCTTTGTGCATTGACGGCTGGAAAGGCCAAGCTGCCTTCAAGTGTTGTTGTGTACTGTGTGGCTACAAAACCCATAGCTCCCACCTCGGCAGCAAGGACAAAGGTTTTGATACCCTGGCTTTTCAGTTGGTTGTCAACCATGCTTACCCGACTTGGGCAATGGCACAGCCAAAGAGGTCAGGCCTCTGATTGACACAAGCCCCAACCAAAAGGCCTCCGTTGGAACCGCCGTTGATGGTGATCCTGAAACAGGCAGACAAACAGGGAGTGCTTTTGCAGTTTGGCAAGATGTAAGTGGCAGTAGTTAATTTTGTTTGAAAAAGGGTACAGATATTTACATACTTTATGCACCATGGTACTTGTGCAAATTTGTTTAAATGTATCATTTTCCTTGAAGAAGGAACAACACTTAACAGCAGTGGCATCAGCACCCAGTGTGGCACAGTAAAGTTTGAAGAGGAGAAAAAAACAACAACAAAAACCATATTCCCAACATACGTATCAGAAACTGTACACATTCACATGTTATTATCGTGTGTCTCTATGTCTATCCATGAGTATGTCCATCCCTCTATCAATCCTTCCATCCATCTATCCATCCATCTATTCACCTGTCAGTGTGTCCATGTATCTGCATGAGGTTACTTATCTCAACACATCATGGAGAGTTATCAGGAAATGTGCACAAATGTATATCAGTGTATGTCTCTGTGTGTGTCCTTCTATCCATCCTTTCATCCATCTGTTCATCAGATGTCAATTTGCCCATGCAACAGTCAGTATGTCCGCACATCTGCCAGTCCACACCAGTGGTCCAAGACCTGGGCAGTCAACGCACCTCTTGGCCTGAGTGTACTTGTTCTGGATGAGGTACTCAGCCGCTGCCTGGAAGTCGTCAAAGCAGTTCTGCTTGTTGGCCAGCATGCCTGCCTTGTGCCACGTCTCACCATACTCCCTGTAACCATGGCAACACAATGCAGTCAATACAACGTCTCACCATACTCCCTGTAACCATGGCAACACAATGCTGTCAATACAACGTCTCACCATACTCCCTGTAGCCATGGCAAAACAATGCTGTCAATACAACGTCTCACCATACTCCCTTGGCAACGCAATGCTGTCAATACAACATCTCACCATACTCCCTGTAACCATGGCAAAACAATGCTGTCAATACAACGTCTCACCATACTCCCTTGGCAACGCAATGCTGTCAATACAACATCTCACCATACTCCCTGTAACCATGGCAACACAATGCTGTCAATACAACGTCTCACCATACTCCCTGTAACCATGGCAACACAATGCTGTCAATACAACGTCTCACCATACTCCCTGTAACCATGGCAACACAATGCTGTCAATACAACTTCTCACCATACTCCCTGTAACCATGGCAACGCAATGCTGTCAATACAACGTCTCGCCATACTACCTGTAACCATGGCAACGCAATGCTGTCAATACAACGTCTCACCATACTCCCTGTAACCATGGCAACACAATGCTGTCAATACAACTTCTCACCATACTCCCTTGGCAACGCAATGCTGTCAAAACAAACAACACAAGGTAGATGAGATCATTGCCACTTCCACTTTGATTTTATCTGTTCTAGTCTGTTTCTACATAAACTTTGAGTTTGTTGGGGATTTTCATCTGAGCTTTACACTAGCAATAACATTGGATGAATAAAGATCTGTGTCCATTCATTCATCCATCTGTCCATCTGTCTCTGTGTGTGTCTCTGTCCATCCATTTGTCTGAAGATGAGACCATATGATGAGCAAGAATATTCATGATAACTAGGCTGAACAACTTGGATTCCAAGTCACTGACAAAAAGGTGTAGGAAGGTATGATCATTTGAAAAAATGACATAAAACTTGAGGTAAAAAGATTCAAGTTCATTCTTCAATTGATTTGTGCCAACTTAATTCATGCGCAATAAATATTTGACTCTTCAGAAGAGCATGGAGAAGTTTGTCAAGTCCATCATTACTCTAAATCACAGCTGTAGTCACTGTAGACAGCAATAGAGAGGACAGTGCTGTTTACATCTTGATAAATGGTTGAGACTGTTTCCCTTGTAAGCAGGAAGCTATTTCAAAGCGTCTTCTCTTTCTTCCATATAATCAGAGAGCAAGTTTGTGCCAGTCATGCACATCTGTGAATGCGCATATGCATGCATGCACTAGAGCATTGAAATGGTAACGTGCACTGCACAAACTTTGCTTGTCTGAACTTCTGGTTCACTCACAATTTAATGACACACCTAGTTTTGATAAATTTCTCCCCTCCTCCAGTACCCCTGTGGGTTCGGGGTAAGAATAGACCCACTGCGTCTCCCTACACAATTCGTAAGAGGTGAATAAATAGGGACATCATGCCTTGATTTGTGATTTGCTTAACTCTTAAGGTCCTGTAATTCATTCACGTGTTTCATTCCCAAGTTTTGTAAGGATTATGCAATCTGTAGGGAAAAATCAGTCAAGTAACAGCCACGTGGGGTGGGCAGCTGTGGGCAGTACAGGATTGAGCAGGGTGGGCAGCTGTGGGCAGTACAGGATTGAGCAGGGTGGGGGGTAATGGGTGGTAGAGGATCTTAAGAGTTAATGGCCTTATGTAGCTTACAAAGGCTGAAGGACCGTAAAACTCCATCCATCCATCTTTCCCCCCCCCCCCCCCCCCCCCCTCTCTCTCTCCCCCCCAGAGTTGGCCTTTTACTAAATTAGCCTATGCAATAGCTTCATCTGCTTAATACATTGAACTACAAAACTGTAAAGCACTGCATACAGTCCAAAAGGTAAATGTAAAGGTTTTTTTTATTGTTGGTCCTAAACCCCAAGCCCTTTACAATTTACCCCCTGATCACGGGGCTGCAGGACGAGTCCTTCACTGGCACTTGACGACAA
>JAWQFJ010001456.1:50000-67500 GCA_034096865.1 Theodoxus fluviatilis | reverse complement strand
CTGGAGAGCACACAGCGACACTCACCTCAGGCTGGAGAGCACACAGCCACACTCACCTCAGGCTGGAGAGCACACAGCGACACTCACCTCAGGCTGGAGAGCACACAGCGACACTCACCTCAGGCTGGAGAGCACACAGCCACACTCACCTCAGGCTGGAGAGCACACAGCGACACTCACCTCAGGCTGGAGAGCACACAGCCACACTCACCTCAGGCTGGAGAGCACACAGCCACACTCACCTCAGGCTGGAGAGCACACAGCGACACTCACCTCAGGCTGGAGAGCACACAGCGACACTCACCTCAGGCTGGAGAGCACACAGCGACACTCACCTCAGGCTAGAGAGCACACAGCGACACTCACCTCAGGCTGGAGAGCACACAGCGACACTCACCTGAGGCTGGAGAGCACACAGCGACACTCACCTGAGGCTGGAGAGCACACAGCGACACTCACCTGAGGCTGGAGAGCACACAGCGACACTCACCTCAGGCTGGAGAGCACACAGCGACACTCACATCAGGCTGGAGAGCACACAGCCACACTCACCTGAGGCTGGAGAGCACACAGCGACACTCACCTGAGGCTGGAGAGCACACAGCGACACTCACATCAGGCTGGAGCGCACACAGCGACACTCACCTCAGGCTGGAGAGCACACAGCGACACTCACATCAGGCTGGAGAGCACACAGCCACACTCACCTGAGGCTGGAAGGAGCTGGAGCTCATGTCACATTGGAAGATGGTGCCAGGAGTGAGGAAGGAGGTGAAGTGGTAGAAGATCTGCCGTGAAAATGCAAACATGACTTGAGTTCACCATCCAAGATGCATGTCCTCAATGCAAACTACTGTACCTCCATCAGCTTCATCGTGGCAATGTTTCATCTCTGGTTCATTTCATATTTGACCTTTGTTCCTTTGGGCATCCTGTAGACATTCATGATGAGATCTGTATGTATTCAAACATCTTTCTTCACATATCAGATACACATACATTCATAATCTCCTAAATAACATAACCCAATCATGGTTCACAGATCATTACTCACCATTCATTCATTTCTATCACATTCATTCACCTTTGGAACACTCCTGCAACTATCTAACTACCCATTCATCCATCGATCTATGTATCTATCAATGTACCCATCCATCCATCCGTCCATATGATATATCCATCCATCCATCCATCCATCCATTTCATCCATCCATCCATCCATCCATCCATCCATCCATCCATCCATCCATCCATCCATCCATCCATCCATCCATCCTTGTATCTATGCAGCCAGCCAGCCAGCCAGTCATTTATCAAATGGATGGATGGCCAGCGAGCCAGCGAGCCAGCGAGCCAGCCAGCCAGCCACACACGCAGACACACAGACTGACAGGGAGTCCATACCTCAGTGTCCTTCTTGCGGCCACTGTAGCCGGTGATGGTACCAACGTCCAGGGGAAGCTGTGCCAACTGGCTGCCATTGACCAGATCATGGACGTAGAGCTCATTCTGTAAAGACCCACACAAAGCTTTGTACCTCACTGATGTAGAGCTCATTCTGTAAAGACCCAACACATAGCTTTGTACTTCACAGACGTAGAGCTCATTCTGTAAAGACCCAATACATAGCTTTGTACTTCACAGACGTAGAGCTCATTCTGTAAAGACCCAACACATAGCTTTGTACTTCACTGACGTAGAGCTCATTCTGTAAAGACTCAACACATAGCTTTGTACCTCACTGACGTAGAGCTCACTCTGTAAAGACCCAACACAAAGTGTTGTACCTCACGGACGTAGAGCTCATTCTGTAAAGACTCAACACATAGCTTTGTACCTCACTGACGTAGAGCTCACTCTGTAAAGACCCACACAAAGTGTTGTACCTCACTGACGTAGAGTTCATTCTGTAAAGACCCAACACATAGCTTTGTACCTCACTGACGTAGAGCTCACTCTGTAAAGACTCAACACAAAGCTTTGTACCTCACGGACGTAGAGCTCATTCTGTAAAGACCCAATACATAGCTTTGTACTTCACAGACGTAGAGCTCATTCTGTAAAGACCCAACACATGGCTTTGTACTTCACAGATGTAGAGCTCATTCTGTAAAGACCCAACACATAGCTTTGTACTTCACTGACGTAGAGCTCATTCTGTAAAGACCCAACACAAAGCTTTGTACCTCACTGACACAGAGCTCATTCTGTAAAGACCCAACACATAGCTTTGTACCTCACTGACGTAGAGCTCATTCTGTAAAGACCCAACACAAAGCTTTGTACCTCACTGACGTAGAGCTCATTCTGTAAAGACCCTACACAAAACTTTGTACCTCACGGACGTAAAGCTCATTCTGTAAAGACCCAACACAAAGCTTTGTACCTCACAGACGTAGAGCTCATTCTGTAAAGACCCAACACATAGCTTTGTACCTCATGGGCTTATAGGTCATTCTGTAAAGACCCAACACATAGCTTTGTACTTCACAGACGTAGAGCTCATTCTGTAAAGACCCAACACATAGCTTTGTACCTCACAGACGTAGAGCTCATTCTGTAAAGACCCAACACATAGCTTTGTACCTCACGGACGTAGAGCTCATTCTGTAAAGACCCAACACAAAGCTTTGTACCTCACTGACGTAGAGCTCATTCTGTAAAGACCCAACACATAGCTTTGTACTTCACAGACGTAGAGCTCATTCTGTAAAGACCCAACACATAGCTTTGTACTTCACTGACGTAGAGCTCATTCTGTAAAGACCCAACACATAGCTTTGTACTTCACTGACGTAGAGCTCATTCTGTAAAGACCCAACACAAAGCTTTGTACCTCACTGACGTAGAGCTCACTCTGTAAAGACCCAACACATAGCTTTGTACCTCACGGACGTAGAGCTCATTCTGTAAAGACCCAACACATAGCTTTGTACTTCACGGACGTAGAGCTCATTTTGTAAAGACTCATCACATAGCTTTGTACTTCACGAACGTAGAGCTCATTCTGTAAAGACCCAACACATAGCTTTGTACCTCACTGACGTAGAGCTCATTCTGTAAAGACCCAACACATAGCTTTGTACCTCACTGACGTAGAGCTCATTCTGTAAAGACCCAACACATAGCTTTGTACCTCATGGGCTTATAGGTCATTCTGTAAAGACCCAACACATAGCTTTGTACCTCACGGGCTTATAGGTCATTCTGTAAAGACCCAACACATAGCTTTGTACCTCATGGGCTTATAGGTCATTCTGTAAAGACCCAACACATAGCTTTGTACCTCATGGGCTTATAGGTCATTCTGTAATGAGGAACTGCACTCATCCATGTAGTGACAAAAACCGTTGTGTCTGCAGCAAAAAGTGCACACAACATGACACATTAAAAATAAATAAATGAGAGCAGCTCAATTCAAAATTGACAGAACAAGATTTTTACATGAACACATGCATACTTCTTCAAACAAATTTGTACATGTCTGTTCCAAGAGCAGTGAACTTATTACAATAAGTACAGTGAATATTTTAGACTTGTGAAATATGCATTAATCATTTTTGTCAATTCATCATACATAAACATAATTCCTCCAGAATTTGCCTAATCAAAAGTATTCTTGACAAAATCTTGTTTCTTGTGCTGAGCGCCATGTGGCTGTGAACTACGTGAAAAGTGAAAAACTTGTCTACATCATAGTTCTGGGTCAGCTGGAGGAGACAGCAGCTGCGACTAATACTGAACCTTCCAAAACAAGTGCAACAGCTGCTGCTACTCTGCTCCACACCCTCTTAACCCTCTTGTCTTCATCCGTACAGTACTCGGCACACTCGTCATAACTTCAAGTCAGCAAAACTCACTGTGGTGCCAGTGCTTGACACTTGTATTACTCTATATCAGGGTCCAAGCATGACAGTGGTCAGTGTGGTTCACATGTAGGACTTCTTGTAGAGATCTTGTGACAGTGCTGGGGTGCTGGGCAGCAAGGGAGGGCGGGAAACAGGCACGTTTGATTCGGTCATGGCAGTCTGTGCTAACCAGTGCGAAGTCTAGAGGCCTTTCTTAGCTTCACCATTAGAATACAAGAGGGTTAAACAGATGCAGCATGGTATTAAACAGATGTTAAAGTCCATGAACGTAATTTCAGTCATGTGCAACAGCAACCAAGGCTGCCATTCGTCTGCTGTGGGCTGGACTGTCCTGGACTGCCCTACCTTCACATCCTTCAGGTAGCAGAGGATGAGGCGGTTCTGGTTGACACAGGCCGCCCACTCCAGAACCGACTCGGCATCTTCCTCCACCAGTGTGCTCCAGTGCTCCTGAAACAAGTGAGGGACAGCTGAACACCACGATACTGGGACTAGTGTGAGGGACAGCTGAACACCACAATACTGGGACTAAAGTGAGGGACAGCTGAACACAACAACACAGGGACTAAAGTGAGGGACAGCTGAACACAACAACACAGGGACTAAAGTGAGGGACAGCTGAACACAACAACACAGGGACTAAAGTGAGGGACAGCTGAACACAACAACAACACAGGGACTAAAGTGAGGGACAGCTGAACACAACAACAACACAGGGACTAAAGTGAGGGACAGATGAACACCACAACACAGGGACTAGAGTGAGGGACAGATGAACACAACAACACAGGGACTAAAGTGAGGGACAGCTGAACACAACAACAACACAGGGACTAAAGTGAGGGACAGCTGAACACAACAACACAGGGACTAAAGTGAGGGACAGCTGAACACAACAACAACACAGGGACTAAAGTGAGGGACAGCTGAACACAACAACACAGGGACTAAAGTGAGGGACAGCTGAACACAACAACAACACAGGGACTAAAGTGAGGGACAGCTGAACACAACAACACAGGGACTAAAGTGAGGGACAGCTGAACACAACAACAACACAGGGACTAAAGTGAGGGACAGATGAACACAACAACACAGGGACTAAAGTGAGGGACAGCTGAACACAACAACACAGGGACTAAAGTGAGGGACAGATGAACACAGCAACAACACAGGGACTAAAGTGAGGGACAGCTGAACACCACAACACAGGGACTAAAATGAGGGACAGCTGAACACAACAACAACACAGGGACTAAAGTGAGGGACAGCTGAACACAACAACACAGGGACTAAAGTGAGGGACAGCTGAACACAACAACACAGGGACTAAAGTGAGGGACAGCTGAACACCACAACACTGGGACTAAAGTGAGGGACAGCTGAACACCACAACACAGGGACTAAAGTGAGGGACAGATGAACACCACAACACAGGGACTAAAGTGAGGGACAGATGAACACAACAACACAGGGACTAAAGTGAGGGACAGATGAACACAACAACAACACAGGGACTACAGTGAGGGACAGCTGAACACAACAACAACACAGGGACTAGATACCCATTCCTCTCACCCTCATCCTGATGACATGATTGAGACAGTTTGCCCATTAATGCTATAGCTCCTTGGGGCTATCTCTGGCTGTCTCTATAGCTCCTTGGGGCTATCTCTGGCTGTCTCTATAGCTCCTTGGGGCTATCCCTGGCTGTCTATAGCTCCTTGGGGCTATCCCTGGCTGTCTCTATAGCTCCTTGGGGCTATCTCTGGCTGTCTCTATAGGTCCTTGGGGGCTATCTCTGGCTGTCTCTATAGCTCATTGGGGCTATCCCTGGCTGTCTCTATAGGTCCTTGGGGCTATCCCTGGCTGTCTCTATAGCTCCTTGGGGCTATCCCTGGCTGTCTCTATAGGTCCTTGGGGCTATCCCTGACTGTCTCTATAGCTCCTTGGGGCTATCCCTGGCTGTCTCTACAGGTCCTTGGGGCTATCCCTGGCTGTCTCTATAGCTCCTTGGGGCTATCCCTGGCTGTCTATATAGGTCCTTGGGGGCTATCCCTGGCTGTCTCTATAGCTCATTGGGGCTATCCCTGGCTGTCTCTATAGCTCCTTGGGGCTATCCCTGGCTGTCTATACAGCTCATTGGGGCTATCCCCGGCTATAGCTTCTTGGGGTTATCCCTGGCTGTCTCTATAGCTCCTTGGGGCTATCCATGGCTGTCTCTATAGCTCCTTGGGGCTATCCCTGGCTGTCTCTATAGGTCCTTGGGGCTACCCCTGGCTGTCTCTATAGCTCCTTGGGGCTATCCCTGGCTGTCTCTATAGCTCCTTGGGGCTATCCCTGGCTGTCTATACAGCTCCTTGGGGCTATCCCCGGCTATAGCTTCTTGGGGCTATCCCTGGCTGTCTCTATAGCTCCTTGGGGCTATCCCTGGCTGAACTAGTGGAGCAGGCCCTGATAGCCCAGCACCGAAGGACTGATACATCATGGAAGGACACACAGAGCTCTCTCTGCCTCACATTTTCACTAGTAGCTAGAAACTCCCTACGGAGCGAAGCAGCAGACGGTCTTCAGAGGAAGAGCCCCGTCGCCGAGTGTTTCGGCCCTATAATCTTCCTTACACTCTCGGGGGGTGGGCCACACCTGGACTGACCTCCAGGTGTCCGTCTTTCTGCCACTGTATTTGACAGGGGCGAGGAGATGCAACCAGAATTAAGCATCTTGCTCAAGGATGCAACTCTAGAATCCGAGCCGTTTCAAACACCGCACCCGCTGACTGCAGGTCCAGCTCGCTACCGCTCGGCCACAGAGCTTCGCAGGGAAAGTGCTCTCTCATTGGCAGGTCTTTTTCTTCGGTTCAAGATCGCGCCTGTCCCCCGCTCGGCCAGGGGGCCAGAGGCATGCTATGTGACCTTGCCCGTGCGACCGGCCTCGGCAGGTTATTGGGTGGAGGAATGTGCCATGGTTCTGGCAAGTTTTCCGTTCAAATTCATGTCACATTAGCGCACACTAGGTGGACCTTAATCTCTGCTGTTTCTGAGCATCCATATCCATACAGATGCCCTTTCTGTGGCTTCTGCCATGGCTCTTGCTGCCTGTGTGCACTGCCGGCTTGAGAGGCCGAGTTGTCTGCAGGCGCCGTGGACTGTGTGACCTACGAAACCCCTAGCTCCCACCTCGACCGCGAGGATGGTGGTCCAAATGCCCTGGCTTCTCAGCTGGTTGGCAAGGGGTTTGTATTTTGCTTGCTTGACTTGGTGCCACTCTTCCATCTTGTTTTCCATGGGCACTGTCAGTTCTATGAGGACCATTCTCTTGGTCTTTGCAGAGTGGAGCACAATGTCTGGTCGCTGCCCTGTCTCTCTGATCTCTGCGGGGTACCGGCTTTGCCCTTTCAGATCAGTTGCTATTGTCCAGTCTTGTGCAGCTGTAAGGACGCCGGATGTTGCCGTTTTCCTGCGCACTGCGTTTCCCGACTCTCCGGCCCTCACAAACTTCTTTTGCTGTGGGAGCCCTTTTTCCTCGGCATTAGCGTGCCCTATCGCCTCCTCCGCTGCTTGGGCCAGGTGGTGGAGAACCTTGTTGTGGCGCCAGGTGTACCGTCCAAGGCCCAGGGCCACGCCACACGCTGACTGGACATGGTTGAGGGTCTGTTTCACCCCACAAAGCGGACAGTTGGTCTCTCTGCCTCACATTTTCACTATCTCTCACTTTTACTCTAGTGCTCCTTGTACTAGAAGTTTTCAAGGTAAGGCATTCTGGCTTGATTAGATTCTCCTGCCTCTGTACTATAGAATTTTCTTTTCTTTTCTTTCAGAGCCAGCAGAAAATTTCAAACCTCTGTCAGAATCTACCTTTTCATTCTGAGCCACTCACTCTTGCACAGTGCATAAATTTCAAAGCAGGTCAGATGTCAAAGACCCAAGAAAAGCCAAAAGCATATGACTCCTGAATGTTTATGATTTGATCCTGCCCCAATGATCTCAGTATAGCTACCTGAGACTGCTCCAGGCCGAGCTAGCGGAGCAGGCCCTGAAAGCCCAGCAGCTAAGGGTTCCAGCTGATGTGGGAGCATCAAGAGGCTTTAGCTATATCCTGTACACTTATACAAGCAACACGACGTCATGCAAGTCAGGCCCTCACCATCTCAGGCTTGGCAAAGTCGATGTTGATCAGCTTGTAGCGTGGCGAGTTCAAGTTGGTTTTGAAGGTGAAGACCGTTCCCTCGTTGGTCAGGTACTGGTGAACACAGAAAGATCTTTTACCAAACGCAAGCAAACTTACTATGAACAACTGCAAAGACACTTTCAAATACATGTCCTTGCATGAGCAAACAAGGCTAAAGTATGAAAAATGACAAAATTAGATATTTCAGCTACATTCTTACTTATGTATTCATCATGCATATTCCAGAAAAAACACCAGCATGTTCATGGACGAAATTGTTTATTTTTTTAATCTGTGACAAATATCAGGAAAATGTATGCATGTACCGCTAACTTTACTCAGAACTTTCTTGAAAACTGTTCTTGTACTTTACCTTGTTTCGCAAGCTCAGTAACATACAGATTCATCAGATAGACTAGATCCTGCAAAGTGTTGGGTTGTTGTTTTTTACAGACTTGCCTACTTGTCTGCAAAGACTTTTGAAATTGTTTTGGCAGAGTTGTGCAGAAAATTTGAAATAGTAGAGCTGCATGACAATAGAAACATTTTTCCCCCCCTTATTATCTATCATGAGGAAAGCAGGAAATAAAATCATTCCAGAACAAGAAGGGCAAAGCCCATACGACTCACATGCTTGACCTTGACCTTTATATGACATTGACCTTCAGGTGACCTTCAAGGTCAAACAACAAAACCTACCAATGACATCATACACTAAGAAATGCTTTACACATTTTTCCTACCAAAATACATGTGACCTTGACCCAAGGTCAAGGTCATCCAAGGTCATGCAACACAAAGCTATTAATTCAAGACATAGGAAGCAAAATGGTGCTTATTGGCACTTTCTACCATGAGATATGGTCACTTTTTGTGGTTCACTACCCCATTTTGGTCACATTTCATAAGGTCAAAGTGACCTTGACCTTGATGATATGTGACCAAATGTGTCTCATGATGAAAGTATAACATGTGCCCCACATAATTATTACGTTTGAAACAGTTATCTTCCATAGTTCAGGGTCAAGGTCACTTCAAAATATGTATACAATCCAACTTTGAAGAGCTCCTGTGACCTTGACCTTGAAGCAAGGTCAACCAAGCTGGTATCAAAAGATAGGGCTTACTTTGCCCTATATACCATATATAGGTCAGGTATCCAATCTCAAAAACTTCAGAGAAAATTGAGAAAATGTGAAAAATGACTGTTTTTTAGACAACATTTATGGCCCCTGCGACCTTGACCTTGAAGCAAGGACAAGTCACTGTGTATGTTTTTTGAGGCCTTGTCATCGTACACCATCATGCCACATTTGGTATTGATAGACTTAATAGTCTCTGAGAAAAATCCAACGTTAAAGTTTTCGGACGCCCGGACGCCCGGACGGACGAAACGGGTGAGTACATAGACTCACTTTTGCTTCGCATGTGAGTCAAAAATGGCATCAGAGCCAAGTTCTCATTACTGCAGGAAAGGTTAGCTCAGCTCAGCGCTAAAAGATCAACAAGGGAAGATGTTAGTGTTACCTCGTACTCTGCATCAAAATTGTCGACAACTTTTGTGAAGTTGAGTTTCCCTGCAAAGAACAAAAATATTAACTAGTTTCAAAATAAATCTAAACTTAAATTATATGAACAGCATTTTATGCCAAAGAGCTGGGACAGATGCCTACAATACTGAAAAAAATTCTGCTGTTCACTGAATGTATCAAAAGCACCAGGATATATAGCACATCAGATGACAAACAAGTGGTAATATTTCTTTGAAATCTTTCAAAATAAATGCAAAATCACAAGCTGATGGGCCCTTGCATTTCCTTTGTAAGGGGAGACACAGGTCTGAAAATTTGAAGAAATTTAAACTAATTTCTATGTTTTCTTGACATACTTACCAGTAGACAAACCAGTGATATATGACCCTTTGACCTCGAAAAAGAATTAGCATAATTATTACCCACACGTGCCAGCCTGCATCGGCCAATCCGATTGCCTAAACCCAGCAGACAGGCCGTGGCAAGGGAGGCAACCCCCAATGCCTCGCGCCTGCCCGTGTATATAAGGCTGCAGGCGGCACATTCCCTCACTTTTGACAATGCTGAGAAAAACCCGAGCAAATGCACAAACGGGGAGGTGGGTGGGACAATAATTTGTCTACTGGTAAGTATGTCAAGAAAACATAGAAATTAGTTTAAATTTCTTCAAGTTTTCCTTCCATACTGACCAGTAGACAAACCAGTGATATGATTGCCCAGCAATGGGTGGTGGGTTGTGCATACCATCTGACCCAATAGAAAACCACTCACCATCAAACACGAAGAGCTGAACCCGCAACCACCAACTGATGCCAAAAGTGTCGTTGACACGACGAACCTAACAACAAGGAACTAGCCAGGTGAACCCATGTTGGAAAGAAGCCAAGCAGAAAAGTTCAGCACGTGAACATTCAGATGGCCAACTCCCGAACAAGGTTCACGAGAGTGCACGCAGAGAGATGAAGCTCGATGCGTTCCCCATCAGCCAAAGCCAGCATCAGAGAAGCAGAAAGCTCCAGGCCAGAAAGGCACGACCAGGATCATGCGAGGACGCTCCCGGACGACCGTGACCAACACCCTCGGAAGAAGGCGCGTGGGAGGGAAAGCATAGCGTGCCAAGCTAGACCACGACCAGCAAAGACATCCCGCCCGAGAGCCTGTGGATCAACCTAGGCGAGAAGTAACACGGCAACGCGTGTCGACCCGGGTGCGAACAGATCCACCATCGCTCGCCCCAGCGAAGCCACACCTGCTCTAGAGCCTGATGCCTACAGTCCACTCTGAAGGCCGAACCTGATACACCCGCTCAGGTGATCCGCCAGCCTATTCAACTTTCCAGGAATGAACTCCGTGGAAAAAGAAAAGCCATGGGAATCAGCCCAAACCAGAATCTCCCCTCTTAGAGAGACAGAGTCGTAGACGCCCGAGAGAACCGGACAACCTGCGTACCCAGCAGATAAGCGACCTCCTCTTCCAACCCCTTTACCCTCTCAGGGTGAAAGGGTTTAGGAAAAACAAGAGGCTCACGTGACAGATGCGGAGGAGTCGTGAGCGGAAGAATCCGTCCCGCACCACCTGCAGAAAAGCGCTGTCGTGAACTTGCCGACGCCACACGGCAAAAGCCCGTTGCAGAGCATGTGCACGCGTAGAAGACGAACGAAGTCAGCGCGGCAGAACCCTGGAACCGCACCCCTGAAAAGGCCGAACCGCAGTTGCGCCAACGGTTCTTCACCGGAAGAGTCCACAGACAGAGAGCGAAAGGAGCGTTGGTCGGCCGACTCAACGTCCCCCCCCCCCCCCCCCCCTTCCCGCAGCCGCATTGGAACCAGGTCCGAGAACCGAGCGTGCCAACTCACTGGGCTCTGATCCGGTCGTTCTAGACTCGCCTCCCCGCAGGGAGAACACAGTCGACGACCGCAGCGTCAGAGAAGAAAACAGACCCATAACCGCGCCGTCCCGCCCCGCTTGACCATCCGTAAGAGCGGGGCCAGGACCCATGGTAGGACACAGAAGGAGGGCGGCGTGATCACTGGACCAACAGTGTCCGCTGAACGGCCGGGAGCCACGCTCTGCCTAGGGCCCCCCGCCGAGCTCACTCTTGCGAGAGCTCGGTGGGGTTGCCGCGCCGCCCTGCCCGACCCGACGGGAGCACAGGGGCGGGGCACAAGGGAGTGCACGGAAAAGGTCCACCGGACCAAGCAGTGCCAGCGAAAAGCTGGAAGCAGCGCTCTGCCAAGGCCCCACCGCAGGGCTCAACCTTGCGGGAGCCGGGGAGGAGCACAGAGAACACAGGAAAGGAGGCAGGGTGCTCACCGCCCAAGCAGAGTTAGCTGATGGCCGGGAGCAGCGCTCCTGCCGAGGAGAGAGGCAGGGTGCGTCACCGGACCGAGCAGTGTCAGCTGCTGGCCGGGAGCAGCGCTCACGCCGAGGAAAAAAGAGCACAGGATAGAGGCAGGGTGCGTCACCGGACCGAGCAGTGGCAGCTGCTGGCCGGGAGCAGCGCTCCTGCCGAGGCCCCACCGCAGGCTCGACCTTGTGGGAGCACGAGGGCGGGGCACAGAGGAAAGCAGAGGAAAGCACGGGAAGGGGGGCAGGATGCTCACCGGACCAAAACAGTGTCAGCTGGATGGCCGGAAGCTACTCTCTGCCACGTCTGACCGCAGAACTCGACCCGAGGGGAGCGCGGGACCGCCTTCCGTGAGCGTCCAAAACATACCTGTCCGAGCTCGACCCGTAAGGAGCGTGGGACAGAAAGCTGCATCGCGCCACTATCCAAGGGCGCGGGAACTGGCCACAATTGACCGCACAATACATACCTGTCCAAGCTCGGAGGAGCGTGGAACCGCCTCCCGTTAGAAGCCACATCGCGCCACTATCCAAGGGCGCGGGAACTGGCCACAACTGACCGCACCATACATACCTGTCCGTGGAACGCCTTCCCACAGAAGCCACATCACGCCATTATCCAAGGGCGCGGGAACTGGCCACAGGGTCGGGGCACAGGGGAACAGACAGGAAGGTGGGCAAGGTGCTCACCGGACCAAGCAGTGTTTGCTGATTGGCCGGGAGGTACGCTCTGCCGTGGTCTGACAGACAGAAAGGTGGGCAAGGTGCTCACCGGACCAAGCAGTGTTTGCTGATTGGCCGGGAGGTACGCTCTGCCGTGGTCTGACAGACAGGAAGGTGGGCAAGGTGCTCACCGGACCAAGCAGTGTTTGCTGATTGGCCGGGAGGTACGCTCTGCCGTGGTCTGACAGACAGGAAGGTGGGCAAGGTGCTCATCAGACAAGCAGTGTTTGCTGATTGGCCGGGAGGTACGCTCTGCCGTGGTCTGACAGACAGGAAGGTGGGCAAGGTGCTCACCGGACCAAGCAGTGTTTGCTGATTGGCCGGGAGGTACGCTCTGCCGTGGACTGACCGCAGTGCTCGATTCGTGGGGAGCGCGGGACCGCCTTCCGTCAGAAGCCGCATCGCGTCACTATCCAAAGACGCGGGAACTGCCCACCACTGACCGCACGATACGTACCAGTCCGAGCCAAACCTGCTCGCCCCCCTGCTCAGAAGCAAGGGGACAGGAACCACAACTCCGCCAAGGTAATCCGCAGCCTGACCAGGCTGACCCGACACTCCGGATACGTGACGTGGAGGACTGAAACCAAAACACAGCTCGCGGTCTGACCGACGAGAAAACAACCGACCCAGCGGGAGAGGAGATATCAAAATACTCCTGTTCCACTGACACGGGGAGACAAAGCCAAGGGAGGGGGGCCGAGAGCCGAAAACCCCCGAGGGCTCACTCCCACCCACAGATAAAGCAACCGTCGGTTCAGTCACAGTGGCGACCGTCGCAATAGACTGCGTGGTGGAAACCGCAACATCCGCATGCAAAAAAGAAAACTTCCGCCTCTCTGCCTGCCGACACAGGCACAGACACGGAAGCACACGAAGTAGACCTACGCCTGGAGGACGAAGCAGAAGGAAAGGGTAGACGTGCGCGTTCGTAAAGAGCGCGTCGTCCCCCCTGCCCCCGACCTCGCTGCCCCAGGGGCGGGTTTGAAAATAGGTAGTCGATCTTGGTGCAAGATCTTGCTTTGTAGTAAGAGCTAGCTAAAAAATAAACTACCCAACGTGACGAAGTAATGCGCATGCGTAGACGTCACGACAAGAGGTGAACTAGCTACATTTCAATGGCCGACGTGTTGCCGTCTCATTCAGAAACGCTCTATCCGAGATACTAGCAACCCATCCAAAGAAAATATAAGCCATGCACAGCATTAATTTATCAAAGGTGTATGTTGAATGCATTAATAGATCGTGAAACCTCCTACAGTTTACACATCGAATGCAGGTCAACGCATCCACGCCGAACATTTGTCTCCAAGATGGCTGCGCGCACGGTACTCATGCCGTCCGCCATCTTGAATCTTAAAAGCTAGGCACCTCTCAAGCTGCCTCGCTCAATCTACGCTCGTCTACAAATGGCTCGATAGCAAGCAAAGAATGAACTGCCCATTCGGTGAGATCTGCGTAGATCTACCGAGATTTTCGCATTTTCAAACCCACTCCAGTAGAGTCGACTGCAATATCCCGCACGCTAGTAACACGACACGCGTGGGGAAAAGCCGCCATGACAGGCAGATGGTGAATACAGCACTGACGCCGAGAAAAGCGAACACACAGCCACAACCAACGCAAAGACAAGCTAAGCAAGAACACTCGCAAGTCGACGCTCGCCTGAAAAAAGGCACAACACGCCAATTTCGCAACAGAACAGGCGCGTGCACACAAAGGACCAGGCGGACAAAAAATCAAAACGTAAACACACAAGCGCCAAACAGACGCCAAACAGCGGCGCACCGCAATACTTCCCTCAAGCTCCCAGCGAAGGAACAGCTAACTCCTTAAGTCACACAACGTAACCGAGGTAATCCCAGTAGCAGAAGTACCAGCGAAACGTACAGTTTCGAAAATTGTCAAAAGTGAGGGAACGTGCCGCCTGCAGCCTTATATACACGGGCAGGCGCGAGGCATTGGGGGTTGCCTCCCTTGCCACGGCCTGTCTGCTGGGTTTAGGCAATCGGATTGGCCGATGCAGGCTGGCACGTGTGGGTAATAATTATGCTAATTCTTTTTCGAGGTCAAAGGGTCATATATCACTGGTTTGTCTACTGGTCAGTATGGAAGGAAAACAGTCAAATGTCATTTTCTGGTGATTTTGACCTCTGAGCATTTTTTAGTTGTTTCAACCGACTGAAATGTCATTCCAATAGTCTCCATCCTTAACACATCCTAGAAAAACATGTAAAATGCAAATGAAGAACCTTAACTCTGAGAATATTCATCAGCATACACTGGAAAAGCACAGAACATGGAAAAAGCAACTTTTCCCATGTTTTCTTTATTCCAGTTTTCTCAAAAACTACTTTTTACGAACTTGAAATAATGCAGATATTATTCTAAGCATTGTACAGATCTGTAATTTTCTGTTCTTTATGCACATCTTGTCACATGGGTTTGTGATATTAGCCCCTAGTTCAGCAGCTACACATACACAAAGTTCTTAAAAAGGGGATTTATTTTTAAATACATAAAATTTGTATGTGTCATTTCCAAAAGTATTTGGAATTTTCCCCAAAGGATGTGAACAATTTTACTAGGTATTGAAATTACAAATCTAGAGAAATATATTTTTTTTATTTTTCTGTATATACTGTACACCTCAACTTGACCACAAGAGTCATCATCGGAGCACTTCCACTGCAGCAAGTGTGAATTGGGACTGTCTGGTGCACTAAGCTCTGGTCAAACTTCCCCTCTGCTCACCGTCCACTCCATTGGGCAGGCCGTGCAGGTCCACGTAGTACAGCCTGTTGACAGGGTCGCAGCCCTGGCGGATCTCCACTATCAGGTAGCGTCCGCAGTCACTGACCGTGGCTCCCCTGCAAGACACCAAGCCACGAGGGTGAAGCAGCCTTCAGTTGGCCTTGCAGATAGGGATGGGCAGGCCTAGAGCCTACTGGCCAATAATCCACACACACTGGACATGCTTCCATGGATGCAAGGAATGGATATGCCTGCAGAATCTGTCAGTTGTACAATGATGATGACTATGACGATGATGATAATAAAAAGACAGTGATAAAGACAAAGACGTGTATCAATAAGTCCCTGTTGGGCCTTTCTCTGCATTTGACAGGTATTCCTGTTCCGCCCTTCCCGGCCCATCTTTGGTTACTTTTTGTATTTTCTTTGCAAGACTGGCGATTTAAACTGTCCATCTACATTACAGGGACTTAACGGTGAACCTGAGATGGGCAGAGAAGGGCAAGACAGGGATACCAGTCAAGGGCAAGACAGGGATACCAGTCAAGGGCAAGACAGGGATACCAGTCAAGGGCAAGACAGGGATACCAGTCAAGGGCAAGACAGGGATACCAGTCAAGGGCAAGACAGGGATACCAGTCAAGGGCAAGACAGGGATACCAGTCAAGGGCAAGACAGGGATACCAGTCAAGGGCAAGACAGGGATACCAGTCAAGGGCAAGACAGGGATACCAGTCAAGGGCAAGACAGGGATACCAGTCAAGGGCAAGACAGGGATACCAGTCAAGGGCAAGACAGGGATACCAGTCAAGGGCAAGACAGGGATACCAGTCAAGGGCAAGACAGGGATACCAGTCAAGGGCAAGACAGGTATACCAGTCAAGGGCAAGACAGGGATACCAGTCAAGGGCAAGACAGGGATACCAGTCAAGGGCAAGACAGGGATACCAGTCAAGGGCAAGACAGGGATACCAGTCAAGGGCAAGACAGGGATACCAGTCAAGGGCAAGACAGGGATACCAGTCAAGGGCAAGACAGGGATACCAGTCAAGGGCAAGACAGGGATACCAGTCAAGGGCAAGACAGGGATACCAGTCAAGGGCAAGACAGGGATACCAGTCAAGGGTGAAGAAAGGCGCTACAGGGATTTAAAGAGTGAATGGTACAGATTCTACTCCAAGTCTCAAACTCAAAGAAAGTGAAAACACTAGATGAGGATGATTTATCACAGACGCATTTGATGAGGGAGTAACTCCACAGAGATTATTCTAAAATAGAAAAGTTTTCCTACAAAGCCTTACAACAAGTAACTGGATTTGCAAATTTATTATATGACATCCAATATACTGATCAATACGATGTTCACAAATTTAAAAACAATTATGCATTTCTTTTATGCAATGCAAAACAATGAGAGAAACTTCCTCAGCCACTCCCCCAGCGGGGCTCCACCTGGCTGTAGCAACAGGTGCACTGATGGAAGGCATGGCAGAGGACATATAGGCAGACATTATAAGGAAGGGGGAAGGGGAGAAAGGAGGGATGGATGGGATAATGGATTGACACACAGATGAAGAGGTAGTCAAATATGATGGAATTATTATCAATTAACCTTTAGAGCGCTAATGGCGCATTGATGCGCCACAGCGTACATTCCCCAGACGTCCGCTGGCGCATCAGTGCTCCGAGCGATAGTGACATGCTCTGTTGACTTGCCTAACGCTGCCATCGAGTCATGCTGTTCTAAAAATATCAGTCTCGTGCAGTGATCACGTGGCAACGAGATCCGCCATTTTGGCGATGGAGAGAACGCGCCACAAATTTTCTGCGAATTTTTTCATGAAGTTGCGTCTTTGTTGTTTGTGAACGGGACTTTTTTCTTTGCCAGTTTGGCAACTGACGAAGAAGTTGAAGCGCTTGTGGAGTTATTTTTCGATTCTGACTCTCAGAATATGAATTCGAAGGCTTTACTGACATTGATGTGATGGGAGATGAAGGGATAGAGAGGCAAGCACGTGCTTTGACGATGTGTTGTGGTCTGAAGATCGAGAGGAGCGGAAGCTTGATTCAGATGAAAATGACTCGGCTGACTTCCCTAGCGTAAGT
>JAWQFJ010001456.1:20000-45000 GCA_034096865.1 Theodoxus fluviatilis | reverse complement strand
TAAAATCACTTGGGTTTTTTTTACCCAAAAAATTTCTTCTGCATTCAATTCATTTCTTCTTCAATGAAATAACACTTTTTTGGTAACACGTGTGAAATACGTTTTAGTATGCTCTCACTCTGTAATGATGTGCGCGCGTATAATAAGAGCTCGTCAAACCGATTGATCCGCTTTTGCTGTAATTTAGATATACAACAAATTTCGTATCATCTAATTTTTTTCAGTACTTCGGCAATTCATACCAGAAACACGTGTTTGTTTCTGGACGTCTGGTGTGAATTTATGAACTCCTTGACTACAGAGATCAGTGTGTGTTCATACATACATACACAAACACACACACACACGAGAGAGAGAGAGAGAGAGAGAGAGAGAGAGAGAGAGAGAGAGAGAGAGAGAGAGAGAGAGAGAGAGAGAGAGAGAGAGAGAGAGAGAGAGAGAGAGAGAGAGACACAGAGAGAGAGAGAGAGAGAGAGAGCTTTTAATACTTTACATCTTTAGTTGGTAAGTCAATACAACTAATGAAGTCAATATGGTAAAGTAATAACATTTTAACTCTAATACATCTGTAAATTACATTGTATTATTACAAATATAGTATGCAGTGGAAGAGCTATTGAAGGAGTTCTTTTAATAATGGAAAAAAGTCCTGGAACCATAGTGACCATCCTGGTAAACACCAGACACACAATGCAGTGGTATGCCTGGCATGAGAGAAAACAGAGCTGAAGTATTGTACAGTGTATTGTACTTTAAACTTTTCTAACATGCATTTTCTGCCTGGCTGTCTCCTCTACAAAACTTGCTCCGATACTCATTTGGAGTAGCTGTCTCATCACACTTTGCATGTATTAACATTAGTACATCACATGAAGCACATTTTCGCCAAAGAATATGATCATCTGTGCCATTATCCTCATGAGACAGGCAGATTGCCCAAATGTTCGGAACAACCTGACTCAAGCAGTTGAACAGTGTTTCCATTTCTTTTGAATCTGGTTTACTTAGAGTTAATTTCATTCTCTTTCTTCCAGGTCTCCCCATAGTGGAGAAAAATGCTGTACTTCTCTGAGTTTTAAAATGGCAGTTGCCTGCAAAGTTTTCTTGCACTTTAAAGCTGTGTTGATATGAATCTTTGATTTTTTTAAAGTCCTTTTCCAATTGCTGCTGCTGAAGCCACATGGAAAATGATACTTTTCAGGGCATCAGTACTGGAACAATTATTTATTATGTCTAATTGATTACTAACTTCTTGTAATGCATGATTTTGCAGTTGTTTCAAGTTAGAGATATTTTCATAAGCATCAGTTCAGTTCAGTCTCTTAACCCTGAGATGGGTTGTTGAGGCACCACTGATGACTTTCGGACAATCTTCCTCCATCGATCTCTATCCTCTGTGGCTCGCTGTGAGTCAGCAAAGATCAAGCCTGTCCACTCTGATGTTGTCTTCTCACCTCTTTCTCTGCCTGCCTCTCCTTCTCCCACCTAGTATGGTACCTTGCAGGATGGTCTTGGCCAGCCCACTGCCTCTTGACACGTGATCGTACCACCACTTCAGTTTTATGCTTTTCACAATTGAAAGCAGGTCTTCGTACTGTCCAGGGCCCGTATTCACAACGGCGATTTATCGGCGATTTATTTTAACTCCGATTTATCTCTAAACTCATACGATTCCAACTGCCTGTTCCGCTCTCCCTTGGCTGAAAACCAGTATATATAGCAAAGCGAAACCTAGGATCCTCTGACGAGCGTACCTTATCTAACCGATCAAGCTAACGCGGGGCTAGGGGATAAATCGAGTGTTAAAGATAAATCGCCGTTGTGAATACGGGCCCAGATGCTCTCCTGATCCTGTTGCTGACTTCCTCATTCGTGACATGGTCTTTATATGAGATGTTCAGAATCTTGCGATAGCATCTCATTTCCAGGGCTTGTATCCGTCTCTGTAGTTCAGATTTGAGTGTCCAGGACTCGCATGCATTCAAGAATACGGAAATGGCCAGCGTGCGCATGAGCCTGATCTTCGACGCGAGAGTGATATTTCTGTCACGCCATATTGGCTTCAACTTTGCCAATGCTGCTGTTGTTTGTGCTATCCTGGACAGTATCTCTGGTTTGGACCCTTCATCAGTCACAATAGATCCCAGGTATTTGAAGTTGTTCACAGCTTCCAGTTTTTGGCCCTTCACTTTGATTTCCATTTTGAAGCCCCGAGGGTTGTTCATCATCACCTTGGTCTTCTCGGCACTGATCTCCATGCCATATGCCTGTGAGGTCTCGTCCAGGTGCTCAACAAGACAAGTGAGCTTTTCTTCCCTTCCTGCTAATCCATCAATGTCATCAGTAAAATGTAAGTTGGTGATCTTTCTGCCACAGATGCTGATTGATCCTTCGTGGTCTGCTAGGGCATCAGTCATTATCCTTTCGAGGAAGATGTTGAAGATGTGCATACAAATGGTTTGAAGTAGTCAGCATCGACAAAGTGGGTGTAAGGTTCATTTTGGAGGCCTGGCACATCACATGAAGAGTGTTTCGTCTCTGAATAATTTGCTGAAATGCATGAGGTAGGACACTGTGACATTTGCACTGCATGTATGTGCTTACAGGGTAATGCTCGTGTGTAGTAATTGACACAAGTGCAAGAGAACATGTGAGGACAGACATGACATTCTGTGCAGATTTGTTTTAATTTACAACTTTGATAATCTTGCAGTTTTTCTACTTGATATTGCACCACGGGACCTCTCTCTGAAGATGGTACAATCCACTCATTGCTTTTTATTAGGACTGACACATTCCTGTCACATTTAGAGCATTTCTGAGTCTGTTGCGGATTTCTCTCAGCCTGTATGTCACTTTGCCTTTTGCATGTTTGATTAATTGTTCACAAGCCTTGTCTTTGGAAATTTCAGGTTAGATAGTCAGGAGAGCATCTACATGTTTGCTTTGCTTTCTGCTAAAGTAAATATCCTTTAAAATGCGATGGAAGGCTTCTGCATACATATTAGTATTAGAAATACAAAATTTTCAAAAGCATGCAGCTCCGTATTTGACTTTGTCCTCTGTGAGATATGGATTTATGAAATATTCATGAAATTTTGGGAATTGTACCTTGGTGTACTCATAAAATTCTGCTAATTTCTTTCTAAATAGCCCTTCTTCAAGTTCAGTTCGAAGCATATATAAATATGCATAAAGCTTAACTTGATTTTCTTTGTCTAGTACCAGAGTAGTTTCCCCTCCCCCCCCCCCCTCCCCCCCCCCCCCCCCCCCCCCCCCCAGCTCTATCTAGATGCCATGTGCAGTACAACCATTCATCTGGTACAGAAAAAACACTACACCGTGCATGATAGAAAGAGGAGGCTAGATCACTCATAAATACCTTGATGTGGTGGTCCTCACCATTGTTAGCTACTTTCAAGGCTTGCATGAATACTTCGAGTATTTCCCAATCCTCGAGATTGGATAATGCCCATGCTACAGGAATCAATTCCCCAAAGTCATCAGCTACAAGGATTGTGGTGAGAGGAAATGCATACTGGGCGGTGGAATGTGTCAAGTCAATGAAAAGCATGTCGCCACAGAAACATTTCATCATCTCCTTCTGAAATGGTGTTTGGATGGAGAGTAGGAAGACATCCTTATAAAGGCCAGCATTGCAGTCAGTTTTCCCCTGGAGTTTGACAAAGATAATAGGATCGTCACTTTCCTGTGATAGTTCCTCAACCCACAGCTGAACACTTCTGGCATCATTTGAATCCTTTCTAGAGTGAGAAATATTGTATCTGGTTTTAATATTTTGAATATCTTTCCTTGTTATAAGAGTATCCCTATCAACTTCCTCAAATCTGTCCCTAATATCACCGAGAATTCTGTTTGTTTTCACTCCTGCTGATAATTTTGCTGCAATGAAAGAACGCATTTCAGCTGACATTTTCAAATGACACAATTCCTTTTCGTGTCCTGTATGGTCTAGATGAAAAACAAGTGATATGTCCATTGTCTAAATTCTGGGTAACAGTCATGTGACTAGTGCATTTCCCAGATATCTTAGAAGAGCCCTGAATTTTTGCATTTCTCTTACCTTTACATGGCCTTTTCTCTTTAAATCTCTGGGAACGATTTTGATATAAAAATTCTGAAATGTGCCCTTTTCACTTTTTTGTTCAACGTTGTTTCACACAATAGGACCTTGTTGTTTTTTTCAATTTTGCATTTCCAATTTTCAAAATTTTCCGTGGTATCCAACGTCTGTTTCTCAAGTTTCAAATGTTTATCATGAGCAACATTATAACGGTGAATTAAGCTTGCTAGCTTGTTGGTAACAAAGTCACAATTTTGGCAATGAATCCCTGGTTGAGGTATTTCTTTCAGTGGATGATGCTTTTTAATGTGCCTCAAAAGAGCATTGATTCTTGAAAGTGGTAAGGAACAGTGTGGACATATCCTTGTCTTGTTTTTGCTAGAGGACGTACTGCTTCCAGTAGTGGTGGGAGCATGTGATGCAGCAGGCCTCAGTCCAGTAGGGGTGGGGTCTAGCAGGCCTAGGTGCAGTGGAGGTGGGGGTGTGGGGTGTAGCAGGCCTCAGTCCAGTAGGGGTGGGAGTGTGGGGTGTAGCAGGCCTCAGTGCAGTAGGGGTGGGGGTGTGGGGTGTAGCAGGCCTCAGTGCAGTAGGGGTGGGAGTGTGGGGTGTAGCAGGCCTCAGTGCAGTGGAGGTGGGGGTGTGGGGTGTAGCAGGCCTCAGTCCAGTAGGGGTGGGAGTGTGGGGTGTAGCAGGCCTCAGTGCAGTAGGGGTGGGAGTGTGGGGTGTAGCAGGCCTCAGTCCAGTAGGGGTGCGGGTGTGGGGTGTAGCAGGCCTCAGTGCAGTGGAGGTGGGGGTGTGGGGTGTAGCAGGCCTCAGTCCAGTAGGGGTGGGAGTGTGGGGTGTAGCAGGCCTCAGTCCAGTAGGGGTGGGAGTGTGGGGTGTAGCAGGCCTCAGTGCAGTAGGGGTGGGGTGTGGGGTGTAGCAGGCCTCAGTCCAGTAGGGGTGGGAGTGTGGGGTGTAGCAGGCCTCAGTGCAGTAGGGGTGGGAGTGTGGGGTGTAGCAGGCCTCAGTGCAGTAGGGGTGGGAGTGTGGGGTGTAGCAGGCCTCAGTGCAGTAGGGGTGGGAGTGTGGGGTGTAGCAGGCCTCAGTGCAGTAGGGGTGGGAGTGTGGGGTGTAGCAGGCCTCAGTGCAGTAGGGGTGGGGTGTGGGGTGTAGCAGGCCTCAGTGCAGTAGGGGTGGGAGTGTGGGGTGTAGCAGGCCTCAGTGCAGTAGGGGTGGGGTGTGGGGTGTAGCAGGCCTCAGTGCAGTAGGGGTGGGAGTGTGGGGTGTAGCAGGCCTCAGTGCAGTAGGGGTGGGGGGGGGTGCAGCAGGTCTCAGTGCAGTAGGGGTGGGGTGTGGGGTGTAGCAGGCCTCAGTGCAGTAGGGGTGGGAGTGTGGGGTGTAGCAGGCCTCAGTGCAGTAGGGGTGGGAGTGTGGGGTGTAGCAGGCCTCAGTGCAGTAGGGGTGGGAGTGTGGGGTGTAGCAGGCCTCAGTGCAGTAGGGGTGGGAGTGTGGGGTGTAGCAGGCCTCAGTGCAGTAGGGGTGGGAGTGTGGGGTGTAGCAGGCCTCAGTGCAGTAGGGGTGGGAGTGTGGGGTGTAGCAGGCCTCAGTGCAGTAGGGGTGGAGTGTGGGGTGTAGCAGGCCTCAGTGCAGTAGGGGTGGGAGTGTGGGGTGTAGCAGGCCTCAGTGCAGTAGGGGTGGGAGTGTGGGGTGTAGCAGGCCTCAGTGCAGTAGGGGGGAGTGTGGGGTGTAGCAGGCCTCAGTGCAGTAGGGGTGTGGGTGTAGCAGGCCTCAGTGCAGTAGGGGTGGGTGTGGGGTGTAGCAGGCCTCAGTACAGTAGGGGTGGGAGTGTGGGGTGTAGCAGGCCTCAGTGCAGTAGGGGTGGGAGTGTGGGGTGTAGCAGGCCTCAGTGCAGTAGGGGTGGGAGTGTGGGGTGTAGCAGGCCTCAGTGCAGTAGGGGTGGGAGTGTGGGGTGTAGCAGGCCTCAGTGCAGTAGGGGTGGGAGTGTGGGGTGTAGCAGGCCTCAGTGCAGTAGGGGTGGGAGTGTGGGGTGTAGCAGGCCTCAGTGCAGTAGGGGTGGGAGTGTGGGGTGTAGCAGGCCTCAGTGCAGTAGGGGTGTGGGTGTGGGGTGTAGCAGGCCTCAGTGCAGTAGGGGTGGGGTGTAGCAGGCCTCAGTGCAGTAGGGGTGTGGGGTGTAGCAGGCCTCAGTGCAGTAGGGGTGTGGGGTGTAGCAGGCCTCAGTGCAGTAGGGGTGTGGGGTGTAGCAGGCCTCAGTGCAGTAGGGGTGTGGGGTGTAGCAGGCCTCAGTGCAGTAGGGGTGTGGGTGTGGGGTGTAGCAGGCCTCAGTGCAGTAGGGGTGTGGGGTGTAGCAGGCCTCAGTGCAGTAGGGGTGTGGGGTGTAGCAGGCCTCAGTCCAGTAGGGGTGGGGAGTAGCAGGTCTCAGTGCAGTAGGGGTGGAGGTGTGGGGTGTAGCAGGCCTCAGTGCAGTAGGGTGGGAGTGTGGGGTGTAGCAGGCCTCAGTGCAGTAGGGTGGGTGTGTGGGGTGTAGCAGGCCTCAGTGCAGTAGGGGTGGGAGTGTGGGGTGTAGCAGGCCTCAGTGCAGTAGGGGTGTGGGTGTGGGATGTAGCAGGCCTTAGTGCAGTAGGGGTGTGGGTGTGGGATGTAGCAGGCCTTAGTGCAGTGGGGGTGTGGGGTGTAGCAGGCCTCAGTACAGTAGGGGTGTGGGTGTAGCAGGCCTCAGTGCAGTAGGGGTGGGAGTGTGGGGTGTAGCAGGCCTCAGTGCAGTAGGGGTGGGAGTGTGGGGTGTAGCAGGCCTCAGTGCAGTAGGGGTGGGAGTGTGGGGTGTAGCAGGCCTCAGTGCAGTAGGGGTGGGAGTGTGGGGTGTAGCAGGCCTCAGTGCAGTAGGGGTGTGGGTGTGGGGTGTAGCAGGCCTCAGTGCAGTAGGGGTGGGAGTGTGGGGTGTAGCAGGCCTCAGTGCAGTAGGGGTGGGGGTGTGGCAGGCCTCAGTGCAGTAGGGGTGTGGGTGTGGCAGGCCTCAGTGCAGTGGGGGTGGGAGTGTGGGGAGTAGCAGGCCTCAGTGCAGTAGGGGTGGGGGTGTGGCAGGCCTCAGTGCAGTAGGGGTGGGGGTGTGGGGTGTAGCAGGCCTCAGTGCAGTAGGGGTGGGAGTGTGGAGTGTAGCAGACCTCAGTGCAGTAGGGGTGGGAGTGTGGGGTGTAGCAGGCCTCAGTGCAGTAGGGGTGGGAGTGTGGGGTGTAGCAGGCCTCAGTGCAGTAGGGGTGGGAGTGTGGGGTGTAGCAGGCCTTGGTGTATTGGGGTATGGAGTGGATGGGGTTGCGTTGCTGTGCTGGGTATGGAGTGGATGGGGTTGTGTTGCTGTGCTGGGTTTGGAGTGGATGGGGTTGTGTTGCTGTGCTGGGTATGGAGTGGATGGGGTTGTGTTGCTGTGCGAGGTTTGGAGTGGATGGGGTTGTGTTGCTGTGCTGGGTTTGGAGTGGATGGGGTTGTGTTGCTGTGCTGGGTATGGAGTGGATGGGGTTGTGTTTCTGTGCTGGGTTTGGAGTGGATGGGGTTTGTTGCTGTGCGGGGTATGGAGTGGATGGGGTTGTGTTGCTGTGCGGGGTATGGAGTGGATGGGGTTGTGTTGCTGTGCGGGGTATGGAGTGGATGGGGTTGTGTTGCTGTGTAGCTTGGATCGTGGTGGTCTTGACCAGTGCTTCTTTGTTTGTATTTGCCATGGTGAGGTGGTGTTCTGTGTCTGCATGGCTATGTTGACTGTGCCTGATCCAAACCAAGCCATCAGTACTTTTCTGAGGTATTTCCCGTACCTTGTAGAGTCATGGAGGAAATATCTTCTGCTGCTGTCATATGGGCTAGTCAGTAGCTGAAAAAATGGTGATTTTGTGCTTCGATTATAGCACACACCAGAGACACCACTCCACAAACATTGCCACATCTCTGGACAGGGTGGTTAAGACAGAGAGGAGAACATTCATGACATTGAGCACCCTGGTAGGGGCAGTGGGCAAGTGCTGTGAACATGGGACGCATTGCACCACAATCAAAGACAGCCAGCAATGGTTCCAACTTGTCAAGCAGGCCATACGGACACTACCATCCCATGGTGTCGCAGTAGATGAGAGTGGGATGATCCCTGTCTGACACATCCACCACAGCTAGTGCCCAGTGATTACTTGATTGGATGTAGGAAGATACAAAAGTACCCCTGGGCCCTTTTCCTACATGCACCACAACAACGAGCCTGGAGATGCCTCCAAGACTTCTGCCTTGAAGCTGTCTTCTCAAGCCATCAGCGGAGGCAGTGTAGAGGCAAAGGCTGAGAGAGGAAGTGGAGGTGAGGTTGACTCTGTCCAAGACCCAAACATGGCTGGTCAGGAGCAATCCATCTTTTCCCTCACTGCATTGGGCCTCCAACTCTTCAGGTGTAGAATCTTAAACACACGATACAAACGATCCACATTTTCAGCATTTATTTAAAATGAAATGATGATCATCAGTTAGTACTTCTATAGCATGTCAGAATGACCCGAAAGCTGTAAAATGACATTTTCTGACATGTAATTAATGGATGTATATATATATTGCTGCTGTGCATGTTTTTTCCCTCATATCCCTCTTTGCCAGGAATAGTTATTCTCTTTTCTCCACACAGCAAGGAAAGGGGTGGGAATTGGAGAGTATATCTCTACTGATGTGTCTGGCCTTCATTGTTACCAAGAAGTTAACAGGTTACAACATTTCTCACAGAAGCATCTATTTTGAAATAATATTTTCACCTAAAAGTAACCAAATGCTAAAATATTGTAGCATGCAAATGCAATGGCAGGCAGCAGATAGAAGATGGAAAATAAAGAATGCATTCATGGCATCACATTGTATAGAATCTGATCTTCTAGTAATAGTACTTGACATAATGTCATGAATGACATAACAGCAGCTTTGGGTGTACTTACCAAATTGCGGAAGCATGAGATTGGCTTTATTCATGCACACAATATTCTTGAAGTCGTCCATCAGCCTGGAGAGAGCTGCCGCCTGACTCCCCACCAGGGGAGGATGCTCAAAAGGTTTTCTGAACCACTGAAGCTCCTTTTCACACTGCTCTGGTTGTTCATACAACCTTGCAGTGGGATTCTGCAGCTGTATTCCTACAAAGTAATAGCTTTCTTGTAAACCAAGGACTTGTAGCAGAGCAGAACAAAATATACCCAGAATTACTGCATGGAGGACAAACCAAAACACAGTCAAACTAATTGCACAAACTTTACTGAGCAGTTTTGTATTATTTTGCTTGTGAATGGATTTACCACAAGAAGAATAATTGTCATATTAGGGTCTACATGTACATGCATATACAGCAGCAACTCATGCATAATGTATTCAATATTGATCAGTTAAATGAACTCACATGAGAACAAAAGAAGCAGTCACCAGAAAAGCAATGGCATTGCAGAAGGGCCAACACAAAACCATAAGTCATCATTTCTTGACAAAGACTATTCATACACATAAAAAGCAGTGACATTAAAGTAAGGCCTGCCAAAACTATCATTCCTTGCACACACAAAAAATGAAAAAGGCATGGTTTAAAATGATAAATTTGTGTAATAATTGCTAATATTGGCAAGCAGGAAGTGTCTATATGATTGGTATGAAACAGAAGCCATAATGTCAAAAATGCAATGAAAAGCTTGCTCAGGGTTTAACCCACAACCACTACAGAGTATTGGCAGTGCAAAGGAGAAGGAAGCTGATGCTCTGATTCTGAACCCACCACCTCAACATATCGGCAATGCAAAGAAGAAATCAGTAGGCAAAAACTCACTGCAAACCATTACATACCTCATCACAAATATTTATGAAAGAATGACAATTATTTCTGTTCAAGTTTGTTTATTCCAACACCCTGAAACTCGTACAAATGAATTTTTAAAATCCCCACACAGTGGTAGCAATGGCACACAAGAATGATTCAATCACAGTGAAATAACTTGTTTTACATGAAAAAAAATGCCAGGGTGGAAGTGTGTGTGTGTGTGTGTGTGTGTGTGAGAGAGAGAGAGAGAGAGAGAGAGAGAGAGAGAGAGAGAGAGAGAGAGAGAGAGAGAGAGAGAGAGAGAGAGAGAGAGAGAGAGAGAGAGAGAGAGAGAGAGAGAGAGAGAGAGAGAGAGAGAGAGAGAGAGAGAGAGAGAGAGAGAGAGAGAGAGAGAGAGAGAGAGACATCTGCCGTTATCAGCATGGATCCAAATTTTTATGACAAAACAGGGAATGATCCAGGTCAATTCTTATACTGTAGCAACTACTTTCTATAACCCCCACATGAAAACAATGCTGGTTTTAGTTGTAAAGAAACTGAATGCCTTGAACTGCTTTATGACGAACGGCAGTACGTAAGAGTGGATGATCGAACAGGTTGGAAAGTATCGCACCTGTCTTTTCTAATGGAACAGTAACACAATAATAAAACAAACTTAAATGTATCAATGATCACACCATTAACACACAATTTTAATAAATTCACCTTCTGAATGTCTATCCATCGTCTTTCCCGCGATCATCGACAAGGCTAGATCCTACAGTAATCAGATTCTACAGTATACCCTCAATACAATCTGTTTTCATTGTCAGAACGGGTTTATTCTGGAAACTTTGATTGAGATGGCGACGACGACTACGATGAATTAAGAAGAAGAAGAAGAAGAAGAAGTTGAAGAAGAAGAAGAAGAAAAGAAGAAGAAGAAGAAGAAGAAGAAGAAGAAGAAGAAGAAGAAGAAGAAGAAGAAGAAGAAGAAGAAGAAGAAGAAGAAGAAGAAGAAGTTGATGATGATGATGATGATGATGATGATGATGATGATGATGATGATGATGATGATGATGATGATGATGATGATGATGATAAGGAGGAGGAGGAGATTTAGCATGGCTCGATCACGGAGTTACGCCCCAACTGCTTGAATTAAAATCTTGGCAGCAGAACTGATCATTATGGATTTAAAAAAACATAATTGATTCATCATTGTCATTGATATTTTTGTTCTTACCTTCTGACTGAGTGTCCATCGTTGTAGCAAGCCAACAAATTTCTTGCAATAGCGCGATGAAGCTGAGGTATCGGCAAAGCAGACGAACGAAATTTCCCGCGAAAACAAAAAGGCTAAATTTAGTGTGGATTATTTAAAGAAGCGCAAGTAGGGAACTCCCTCAGCCGACCAAAGGGAGGAAGTGTGGAGGTGCTCGGGTTAGCCGCAAGTAATTAATATTGCATCATTTAAAGCAAGTGTCTTAATTTTGAGGAAGCAATGCGTTTATTGCTTTAACATAACAATTCAGATTTAGCGTAAGCAAAGATGTCATGGGAACAGTCCCCAGTCAAACGTCAAGTCGATTTAACAAGTGGTGGAACAGACAGCTGCAAGACAAATGGACATACAACACACAGGACATCATATGGAGAGAGGGAAGAACCAATCCAACCGACCATTGATGTGCAGAGCAGTGGTCACTGACCCTTTCAGAATAGCAGACGAGAGCCATGCAGTGACTGTTCATGCACAATGTACACTTAACTCACAGGACACACATACACACGATAGGAAGAGGGAGAATGCACAACACACCCTACTCCCAGAGGAAACTCACAGGATACACATGACACACGATAGGAAGAGGGAGAATGCACAACACACCCTACTCCCAGAGGAAACTCACAGGATACACATGACACACGATAGGAAGAGGGAGAATGCACAACACTTGGGTGATATGTGCACCCTACTCCCAGAGGAACTAAAACAATGATGACAGTAGGATATGAGAGAGAGAGAGAGAGGGAGAGAGAGAGAGAGAGAGAGAGAGAGAGAGAGAGAGAGAGAGAGAGAGAGAGGAGAGAGAGAGAGAGAGAGAGAGATAGAGTAGAGAGGGAGAGGAGAGAAGAGGAGGAGAGAGGAGAGAGAAGAGAGGAGAGAGAGAGAGAGAGAGAGAGAGAGAGAGAGAGAGAGAGAGAGAGAGAGAGAGAGAGAGAAATTAATTAGTAAACTAAGCTCTGTTGTCTGACAGTGATAACAGCCTTTGAAAATGTATGCTTCAGGCTTTTGATTTTGGATTATGACATTCTCATAGATCTATCTATTCAAAACTCTACGAAACCTTTCCTCTCTCTCTACGAACATCAATGATTAAATAAGCATGTCACAACATTGACGTCATGAGTGCTGAACAACAATGAACTTTGTTTTGGGGGGTGGGGGTGAGGTGGGGTTGTATTGTTGTTTGTAGTTGGGGTGTTTGTTTGTTGTTGTTGTTGTTGTTGTTGTTGGGGGGGCTGGGGGGGGGGGGGGGGGGCCGATGGGGTTGTGTTGTTGTTTGGTCGTTTTTTTGGTGGGGTTCCATAGTAAATGTGTTTTGCTAAAGGTCCTTATGATGAGTAAACTGCAAAATTCTGAGAAATAGGTCTAAATCATTACATGAGTGTAGTATGTCATTGATAATTTCTTAAAAAGTTGTCAAAATGGTGCAGTCAGGCAAAAAAGCCTTTAGTGAATCAAACTCAAGCCAGAGTAACATGCCTTCAGGGCTTGCTCCAGTAGCTCAGCCAGGGGCGGCCCCAAGCTGCCAATGAGGCTACCTGGGGGCATCATGACAGGGTCAGATCATTCCCATCCAACCACGCATTCAAGTCATCATGGCAGATTGAGCCCAACCATGAGGAACAACCCCCTGGTCACCAAACACTACGTCCACCCCCCTGGTCACCTAACACTATATCCACCCCCCTGGTCACCTAACACTATGTCCACCCCCCTGGTCACCTAACACTACATCCACCTCCCTGGTCACCAAACACTACATCCACCTCCCTGGTCACCTAACACTATATCCACCCCCCTGGTCACCTAACACTATATCCACCCCCCTGGTCACCAAACACTATGTCCACCCCCCTGGTCACCTAACACTATATCCACCTCCCCTGGTCACCAACACACTACATCCACCTCCCCTGGTCACCTAACACTATATCCACCCCCCTGGTCACCTAACACTATGTCCACCCCCCTGGTCACCTAACACTATATCCACCCCCCTGGTCACCAAACACTATGTCCACCCCCCTGGTCACCAAACACTATATCCACCTCCCTGGTCACCTAACACTATATCCACCTCCCTGGTCACCAAACACTACATCCACCCCCCTGGTCACCAAACACTACATCCACCTCCCTGGTCACCTAACACTATATCCACCCCCCTGGTCACCTAACACTATGTCCACCCCCCTGGTCACTAACACATATCCAACCCCCTGGTCACCAAACACTATATCCACCCCTGGTCACCAAACACTATAGCCACCCCCTGGTCACCTAACACTATGTCCACCCCCCTGGTCACCAAACACTATATCCACCCCCTGGTCACCAAACACTATATCCACCCCCCTGGTCACCAAACACTATATCCAACCCCCTGGCACCTAACACTACATCCACCCCATGGTCACTAACACTATATCCACCCCCTGGTCACCTAACCTATATCCACCCCCCTGATCACCTAACACTATAGCCACCCCCCTGGTCACCTAACTTTATATCCTCCCCCCTGGTCACCTAACACTATATCCACCCCCCTGGTCACCCTAACTTTAATCCCCACCTGTCACCAACACTATATCCTCCCCCTGGTCACACTAACACTATATCCTCCCCCCTGGTCACTAAACAATATCCTCCCCCTGGTCACCTAACATATATCCACCCCCCTGTCACCAAAACTATATCCACCCCCCTGGTCACCTAACACTACATCCACCCCGGTCACCTCCACTATATCCACCCCCTGGTCACCTAACACTATATCCACCCCCTGGTCACCAAACACTATATCCACCCCCTGGTCACCTAACACTATATCCTCCCCCCTGGTCACCTAACACTATATCCACCCCCTGCGTCACCAAAAACCTATATCCTCCCCCTGGTCACCTAAACACTAAATCCAACTCCCCTGGTCACCAAAACCTATATCCACCCCCCTGGTCACCTAACACTACATCCACCCCCCTGGTCACCAAAACCTATATCCACCCCACCTGGTCACCAAAACACTACATCCACCCCCCTGGTCACCGAACACTATATCCACCCCCCAAAGAACATTGCTACATGTTTCTTTCTACCACTCAACCAGAAAACTAACACTTATCTGTCACTCATCATTTCTTCTGGCAAGATTCAACAGATGATAAATGATGTCATACAATCTACAAGGCATCATACACAACAGAAACTCATACAATTCACTTTTCCCTAGTTGCCTCCCCTCACACTTACATCCCCTTCACCACCCCCATTCACACTATCACACACATACATATTCACACACTTAACCACTAACTCCAAGTAACCAAAACCAAAATGTACAAAACTTCCAGATTCAGTTATCTCAGGTCCCTGAATATACCTTGACAGACCAACAGCCACCACCACAGCCACGACAGCCATCGCTACCCATGCCTTGTGCACACTACCTGTTGTAGAGTTTGTCATACACAGGGCACTGCTGCAGGACGGGCAAGGAAATCTTGTTCTGGGCCTCCACAAAACTTTTTGTCTCCTCGGCATCTGGGTCCTCCAGCCATCGGTACGGATCTACAATCTGCAGGCAAAGGAATGCAAAAAAGAATGGATGAATGCACAAATGGATCCATGGATGATTCAACAAGTGAATGAGTGAAGGAAGGAAGGAAGGAAGGAAGGAAGGAAGGAAGGAAGGAAGGAAGGAATGGAGTTTTAGAGCCTATCAGCCTCTATAGGCTATTTTAAGCCACTGACCATGAAGTCACAAGGACTGGTTAGACTAAGGTAAGAGCAATTAAAGTATTGATTTCCCAAGCTATTCACCTTGAAGTTAGCCCATGGGGAGACTTGGTGGATCTTTCCTTACTCCCAACCCACAGAGCATTGCAGTGTGGACAGTTTGTCAGTTGTTTGTAGGATACAAATCACTGAGCAACTAATTATACATGTGCTGGTTCTGATTTCTTCTTTTTTCATATAAAAAAAAAACCTAAGTGCAGAAATAAACTTTTCCTACTGGGGAGGGGGGGGGGGGGGGGGGGGAGGAGGAAGAGACAGACAGACAACAGAGAGAGAGAGAGAGAGAGAGAGAGAGAGAGAGAGAGAGAGAGAGAGAGAGGAGAGAAGAGAAAGACAGAGAGACGAGAGAGAGAGAGAGAGAGAAAGAAAGAGAGAGGAGGAGGGGGGGGGTGGGGGGGGGTGGGGGGGTGGGCGGCAGGCAGGCAGGTGGGTGAACAGGCAGGCAGGCAGACAGACAGACAGACAGACAGAGACTTTAGATTTTAATTGCATAGGCTATCTACCCATTTGATGCAAGCTCTGTTTAACAGATTCAGATCAATTCACTCTACCATGCAAATTGGAGTACATCAATATTTGAAAGGTTTGTTTGGGCAATCTTTCAGACAGCGTTTGCAAACTCTTGACCAGTATTTGACCATTCAGACGGTGGTACTAATGAAATAAGGGATTTTTTCCCATCTCTCCATAGATGAAGCAATTGGGAGTTGTTATCTAGGTTCATGAAGCATTTGCAAGCAAAGAGGTGTGCTTTTTCTACAGTTTCGTGCCAACCAGAACCCCATAGTTCAGATCCATAGATTAAGACTGGAAGTACTTGGGCACCAAACAGGTGAAAAATTTTGAACACGATACATCAACTGTATAAGGGGAACAATCTTTTGTTTTGCTTTTACACTCTGGTTTTCCAGGGCCACAGTGTGAGACAGCTTTGTAGTAAAGAAGAACCCCAGATACTTGTATCTATTTACAAATTCAAGCCTAGTTCCATTGAGAGTCCATCTTTCTCTTTGTGCCAAGAATCCTCCTTTCCTAAAGACCAAAATTGTTGTCTTCTCTCAGTTAATACTCAGCCCTATCTGCCAGGCTATGTTGTCTAAGTTGTCCAGTTGATTCTGAAGTCCTACTGGTGTGGAGGTCAAGGCCACATCATTGGCAAAAATGAGAAAGTAGATTTCAGGCTTATCAGGTACCAACTGGATACCATGCCTACCTCCTTCCCTGACATAAGGCCAAAAAAAAAGAAGGTGTGGTTAAGGTAACATATAGCCAAAAAAATAGGGTAGGTAGGTCGGCAATAACTTTTTTTAAAAACTTTTTTTTCTCGTGGAAACCAAATTAAACCTACTCGACTTGGAAAAAAGTGTGCGAACAGACAGCGGATATTCCCTTTGAACAATTTTGACTTAACTTCTGTTGGAATTAGGTAAAGAAAAGCATTGCCTTACCAGTGAAGATATGGCTGATATGAGATTGTCTGTCCTTCTAGTGTCAGTATCATGTGACCAACCATCGGTGCCCCTAACGTGAACCAGATGTAATTGAAATGCATCAGGAACTTGTGCTGCATGTTGATCATCCTCTTCTTCTTCCTCACTCTCGGCTTGCAAAACTTCACATTTGAAATGTATCGCCTTCAGTCCAAACGTGTCCCCGACCTCTCCAACAGTCAAACCCCAAGCCAACTCAAACCCATCCCCATCTGCTTTGCATGCGGTCACATCACCGTAGCCACGAGCGACCACCCCATATTTTTTCATGTTCAATTCGGGATGAATGTTAAGAAAAACTTCCGTCATCGATGCCGTCTCTGGATATGCGGAAATCTGCTTCTTGCCGTCTTGATGGTCACATTTTGAGGTAACAGTCGCCACCAAACGTTCGCGGCACGCCATTTTTGTTTGTTTTCAGAACGAGGCTTGAGGAACGAGGTAAGTTACTTCCCTTTGCGCCCTGCGTCGTCTGTAACTACACAGGTTGTTTCCTGAGACTGAACGATCGATCTCTCCCTCAACCCACAACTTTGATATTTAACAAAACGTCAACATTTTCAATAAAAAGATGTAGGGTCGGCGCCCCAGAATAGGATAGGTCGGGTTACCGTAACCACACCATTTTTTTTTTTGCCTAATCAATGACAACAGACATAAGGAGGGAAAACAGGGACTCTTTGGCACCTTGTCTTACACCAGCAGGGCAAATGAAGAAGTCTGAAAGGATGGCATTCCACTTCACACATGCTTCAACCCCGGAGTAAATGGCTTGCAGCATTCTGATAAACTTTGTTGACACTCCTATTTTCCTTGAGATATATGATAAGCACGATCCGTTCACAGAATGGAATGCCTTTTGGTAATCAATAAATGCAACATACAATCTGCCAAGGCCCCCCTCCATACACATTCCTCAGTATCATTGCGTACAAAGTAATGATGGAGGGATCGGCACAAAATCCAGCTTCTTCAAAACATAATTTTCTATGATCCTCTGCCCACTTTTGCAGTTGTTTTGTGAGGATTGAAGTTACAAGCTGCTCATGATGTTTAGCAGTGAAATTCAGGACTATTTAATTTTGGGGGTCCTATTTCCAGTCTTAAATAGAGGGATTATCATGGATCGACGTCATTCAATAGTAAAGCTTTGTTTTTTTGTATAGCCTGTAGAATAATTTTGTCATGAATGGTCTTATGTAGTGATAAATTAGATTCAAGTCCTCCCCCAGAATGCCATCCAAGCCCACAGATTTTCCCACTATGAGTCTATCTACAGTCTGATCTACTTTGGCAGGATTTATGGGAGCATCAAGCTCTTCATCATTTTGGGTAGCTCTCCTAATTTCCAAATTAGCCATAGTTTGGGAAGTCGGTCCTTTTTGGAAAACCGTCTCAAAGTAATCTTTCCATGTTTCTATGTTTATTGATATGTTCTGACACTTGTTACATCTCACCTTGTTGACTAGCAGTAGCACCCAAAAGGATGCAGAATGACTTATTTTCTTAACAAGGGAATGGTTTAGTTACCTGCAGTCTTCTTATATCATTACCTTGTATGTATTCCTATTGTATATGCTGATCCTTGTCGGAAATGGGATTTGTCTAAAAGTTCTAAACCTAACATGTCTTTTTTTTTAGAGAGAGAGAGACTTTGACTTTGACCTTTATTGTTTTAGGCCGACCGCCCTTTACAATAATGAGATCACAAACACAAAATGTATGTGATGGACAGTTAACCGCAGGATTATCATTATGTGTCAGCTGAACAGAGAGAGAGAGAGAGAGAGAGAGAGAGAGAGAGAGAGAGAGAGAGAGAGAGAGAGAGAGAGAGAGAGAGAGAGAGAGAGAGAGAGAGAGAGAGAGAGAGAGAGAGAGAGAGAGAGAGAGAGAGAGAGAGAGAGAGAGAGAGAGAGAGAGAGAGAGAAAAAGCATTCATATGCAGATAAGTGTGCCAAGTTTAGGTTTACTGAAATGAACTGACCAGAGTGAAAAAGGGTTCTTAAACTTTTTGGTGACATTATTTCTGTGTTATGTGTGAAAAAGGCTAATACATCTGCCAGTGTATATAAACAAAACTACATGTGTGTTTGTTCATGTGTGAGTGTGTAAATGTATGGGTGTACATGCATGCATGTGTGTGAATGTGTGTGTGTACATGTGTGTGAATGTATGTGCATGTGTGAATGTATGTGCGTGTGTGAATACATTATATGTGTGTGTGTCTGTCCATGTTCGTGCTTGCATGCGTGCGTGTGTCCATTTCACAAGATAAGGAATGTCTCGTCTGCCTACAGTTCTGCTGTGAGGGACTGATGGCATAGCCACGATACCAAGTATCTACCTGTGCATGTATGCATGCACGTAAACTGAAACTGATTCATCTAAAATAAAAACACACACACTTCGATTCAGATCAGAATATAGCTCTGAGTCACCATGATTCGACAAGTTTAAGAACTAACGCGACATTTTGAAATTATCATATTCATACTATCATAGGCGTACATTATAGTTTTTATACAACACCAGTGATAATACGTTTTCATAACTAGATACACATCAAGCACAGAGCTCATTAGAGATATTAACGCTATTCAGGAAAAAAAAGCAACAACAACACGATCCTTATCTAATGCAATCCTCGTGACCATCGTCGACTCCATGTATTATTAATACGTAGCGCACGAGATCGTATACATAGATTGTCGACGTGGAAAGATATCATGTGTACTAGGGCTCGAAACGGACATCGCGTACATGAGCGTACACTCACTACAATCTGATGTCAAGATATGCATAATCAGTTAACATGCTTAGTGTAGTAACTGAAATACACTTCACAGACTCTTCCCAACAGATGAATGATTGCGGTGTAAGTGTTGAAAGGCTGAGGCATGGTCACGATGGTGACGGTCGATACAGTCACCAACAAACCTTTTTTCCATGAAAGTCGTCAACGATGTTCTCATCACGACGAGCCTCGGGGTAGACGATTGTTGTCATGGTTGAAATTGGTAGATAGACGAGCGGTCTGATAACTGGTTTTATCAAACTGCAGAAAACTAACGTTCGCACCACAGTTGCAACCATATGCAGGAAGTAACCGGCGACGGTGCTTCCGCGAGACGCATGCGCTGACACGCTTTGGAAGAGGGGGGAATTTTGCACGGGTAAAATAAAAAAAGAGCTCGTACTTGTAATTTTTCCAGTGACCCAAGCTTTAAACAAACACGTGTAACTGTGGAGTTACAGTGAGAATTCACTCATTGCAATAAGAATTTTTACTCAACACCACTCGCTGGCAACTCTGTTACCGGTGTTCACAAAAATAATGTCCCCGTGAAATTGTATGGAAAAAAATGAAGTACCGGTACCGCATTTCAACTCCGTACGTCCAGGTAAAGTGTGTGGTCGTGAAATATCATGGTTTCATCCCGAAAATTGACCAGAGATAGCTCCAAGCACTATAGAGTGCCACCAGGGATGTTCACGATTAAATGCACTAAAGAATGTACGGAAAAAACGGGGGTGGGGGTGGGGGGTGGGGGGGGTCGGGGGTGGGGGTGGGGGAGGAGAGAAGGAGAGTGGTGTTGTTCCGTCCGCAATCCTCTCGCTGGTGGATCCCGTCCCTTGCGGGACGCTCAGGCTTTCCCAAGCAAGACAACAGTTTCAATGATGTTTCGGTATAACGTACCCTTTATTCGCTACTGGAGATGAGAATTCCTGGCCCCAGACGCTAATCACTCATTGACCTTGTCTTTCATGTCTGTATGTCTATGTCTGTGTCTGTGTGTCTGTGTCTGTGTTCTGTGTCTGTGTGTCTGTGTGTCTGTATGCCTTTGTGTCTCTGTGTCTCTGTGTCTGCGTCTGTGTGTCTGTGTGCCTGTGTCTATGTGTCTGTGTGCCTGTGAATCTATGTCTGTACGTGTGTCTGTGTGTCTATATCTGTGTGTCTCTGTGTGTTTGTGTCTGTGTGTCTATGTCTGTGTGTCTCTGTGTGTCTATGTTTGTGTGTCTATGTCTGTGTGTCTGTGTCTGTGTGTCTATGTATGTGTGTATGTGTGTTTATGTCTGTGTGTCTGTGTATCTATGTCTGTGTGTCTGTGTGTCCATGCCTGTGTGTCTGTGTGTCTATGTCTGTGTGTCTATGTCTGTGTGTCTATGTCTGTGTGTCTGTGTGTCTATGTCTGTGTGTATGTGAGCCTATGTCTGTACGTGTGGATGTGTGTCTATGTCTATGTCTGTACGTCTGTGTGTCTGTGTGTTTATGTCTGTGTGTCTGTGTGTCTATGTCTATGTGTCTATGTCTGTGTGTCTGTGTGTCTATGTCTGTGTGTCTGTCTCTCTGTGTGTCTGCCTCTCTCTGTGTCTGTGTGTCTGTCTCTCTCTGTGTCTGTGTGTCTACCTCTCTGTGTCTCTCTGTGTCTGTTTTTCTGTCTCTCTGTGTGTCTGCCTCTGTCTCTCTCTGTGTCTGTCTCTCTGTCTCTCTGTGTGTCTGTCTCTCTGTGTCTCTGTGTGTTTGTCTCTCTCTGTGTCTGTGTGTCTGTCTCTCTCTGTGTCTGTCTCTCTGTCTCTCTGTGTGTCTGTGTCTCTGTCTCTCACTGTGTATGTGTGTCTGTGTCTGTGTCTCTCTGTGTGTCTGTGTCTCTGTCTCTCTCTGTGTCTGTGTGTCTGTATCTCTCTGTGTCTCTCTGTGTGTCTCTGTGTGCCTCTGTGTGTCTGTCTCTCTGTCTCTTTCTGTGCGTCTCTGTGTGTCTGTCTCTCTGTCTCTCTCTGTGTGTCTCTGTGTGTCTGTCTGTCTCTCTCTCTCTCTCTCTCTCTCTCTCTGTCTCTGTGTATCTGTCTCTCTCTGTGTCTGTGTGTCTGTGTGTCTGTCTCTCTCTCTGTGTTTGTGTGTCTCTCTCTCTCTCTGTCTGTGTGTCTGTCTCTCTATGTGTCTGTGTGTCTGTCTCTCTCTGTGTCTGTGTGTCTGTCTCTCTCTCTCTGTCTGTGTGTCTGTCTCTCTGTGTGTCTGTGTGTGTCTCTCTCTCTCTGTGTCTGTGTGTCTGTGTGTTTCTCTCTCTGTGTCTGTGTGTCTGTCTCTCTCTGTGTCTGTGTGTCTTTCTCTCTGTGACTGTGTGTCTGTGACCTCTGTCTCTCTCTCTCTCTGTGTCTGTGTCTGTCTGTCTCTGTGTGTCTGTGTCTCTCTGTTTCTCTCTGTGTCTGTGTCTGTGTCTCTGTTTGTCTCTGCGTGTCTCTGTGTGTCTGTGTCTCTCTGTCTCTCTGTCTCTCTGTGTGCCTGTGTCTGTCTGTCTCTGTGTGTCTATCTGTGTCTCTCTGTGTGTCTGTGTCTGTCTGTCTCTCTGTGTCTCTCTGTGTGTCTGTGTGTCGGTGTCTGTCTGTCTCTCTGTGTCTCTCTGTGTGTCTGTGTGTCTGTCTGTCTCTGTGTGTCTCTATGTTTGTCTGTGTGTCTCTGTGTCTATGTGTGTCTCTCTGTGTCTCTCTGTGTGTCTGTGTGTCTGCCTGTGTCTCTCTGTGTGTCTGTGTGTGTCTGTGTCTCTTTGTGTCTCTCTGAGTCTCTCTGTGTGTCTCTGTGTGTCTCTGTGTGTCTCTCTGTGTGTCTGTGTGTCTTTGTGTCTCTGTGTGTCTCTGTGTGTCTCTCTGTGTGTCTGTGTGTCTTTGTGTCTCTGTGTGTCTCTGTGTGTCTCTCTGTGTCTGTGTGTCTGTGTGTTTCTGTGTCTCTCTGTGTCTTTCTGTGTGTCTGTGTCTCTCTGTGTTTCTGTGTGTCTCTTTGTCTATGTGTGTCTCTGTGTGTCTTTGTGTGTCTCTGTGTGTCTCTGTGTGTCTCTCTGTGTATGTGTGTCTCTTTGTCTCTGTGTGTCTCTCTGTGTCTCTGTGTGTCTCTCTGTGTCTCTTTGTCTATGTGTGTCTCTGTGTGTCTTTGTGTGTCTCTGTGTGTCTCTGTGTGTCTCTCTGTGTCTGTGTGTCTGTGTGTCTCTGTGTGTCTCTGTGTGTCTCTCTGCGTCTCTGTGTGTCTCTCTGTGTCTGTGTGTCTCTTTGTTTCTGTGTGTCTCTCTGCGTGTCTGTGTGTCTGTGTGTCTCTCTGTGTCTCTCTGTGTCTTTCTGTGTGTCTGTGTGTCTCTGTGTCTCTCTGTGTTTCTGTGTGTCTCTTTGTCTATGTGTGTCTCTGTGTGTCTCTCTGTGTCTGTGTGTCTCTTTGTCTCTGTGTGTCTCTCTGTGTCTCTCTGTGTCTCTCTGTGTCTCTTTGTCTATGTGTGTCTATGTGTGTCTTTGTGTGTCTCTGTGTGTCTCTGTGTGTCTCTCTGTGTCTGTGTGTCTCTGTGTCTCTGTGTGTCTCTGTGTGTCTCTCTGTGTCTCTGTGTGTCTCTCTGTGTCTGTGTGTCTCTTTGTCTCTGTGTGTCTCTCTGTGTCTCTGTGTCTCTGTGTCTCTGTGTGTCTCTCTGTGTCTCTGTGTCTCTGTGTGTCTCTCTGTGTCTCTGTGTCTCTCTATGTGTCTGTGTGTCTGTGTGTCTCTGTGTGTCTCTCTGTGTGTCTGTGTGTCTCTGTGTGTCTGTCTGTGTCTCTTTGTCTCTGTGTGTCTCTCTGAGTTTCTCTGTGTGTCTGTGTGTCTCTCTGTGTGTCTGTGTGTCTTTGTGTCTCTGTGTGTCTCTCTGTGTGTCTGTGTTTCTGTGTGTCTCTCTGCGTGTCTGTGTGTCTCTGTGTATGTGTATCTTTCTCTCTGTGTGTGTCTCTGTGTGACTCTGTGTGTGTCTGTGTGTCTCTCTGTGTGTCTGTGTGTCTTAGTGTCTCAGTGTGTCTCTCTGTGTCTCTCTGTGTGTCTATGTGTTTCTGTGTGTCTCTCTGTGTCTTTCTGTGTGTCTGTGTGTCTCTGTGTGAATGTGTGTCTCTGTGTGTCTGTCTGTGTCTCTCTGTGTGTCTCTTTCTCTCTGTGTGTCTCTGTGTGTCTCTGTGTGTCTCTCTGTGTGTCTGTGTGTCTTTGTGTCTCTGTGTGTCTCTCTGTGTGTCTGTGTCTCTGTGTGTCTCTCTGTGTGTCTGAGTATCTATGTGCGTCTCTGTGTCTCCCTGTGTGTCTGTGTGTCTGTGTGTCTCTCTGTGTCACTCTGTGTGTCTGTGTGTCTGCGTGTCTCTCTGTGTCTCTCTGTGTGTATGTGTGTCTCTCTGTGTCTCTCTGTCTCTGTGTGCGTCTGTGTGTCTCTCTGTGTCTCTCGGTCTCTGTGTGTCTCTGTGTCTCTGCGTGTCTCTCTGTCTCTCTCTGTCTCTCTCTCTGTGTCTGTCTCTCTGTCTCTGTGTCTCTCTCTGTGTGTGTCTGTCTCTCTGTCTCTGTGTCTCTATGTGTCTCTCTCTGTGTGTGTCTGTCTCTCTGTCTCTATCTCAGTGTCTCTCTCTCTCTCTCTCTGTCTCTCTCTATCTATGTGTGTGTCTGTCTCTCTGTTTCTGTGTCTTTCTCTCTCTGTCTCTCTCTCTCTGTGTCTGTCTCTCTGTTTCTGTCTCTCTCTCTATGTCTCTGTGTGTGTATGTGTCTGTCTCTCTGTCTCTGTGTCTCTCTCTCTGTGTCTGTCTCTCTGTCTCTGTGTCTCTCTCTGTCTCTCCCTGTGTGTGTCTGTCTCTCTGTCTCTGTGTCTCTCTATCTCTGCCTCTGTGTGTGTGTGTGTCTGTCTCTGTTTGTGTGTGTGTGTGTCTGTCTCTCTCTATCTGTCTCTCTCTGTGTGTGTCTGTCTCTCTGTCTCTGTGTCTCTCTCTCTGTCTCTCCCTGTGTGTGTCTGTCTCTCTGTTTCTGTCTCTCTCTCTCTGTGTGTGTGTCTGTCTCTCTGTCTCTGTGTCTCTCTCTCTGTCTCTCTCTGTGTGTGTTTGTCTCTCTGTCTCTGTGTCTCTCTCTCTGTCTCTCCCTGTGTGTGTCTGTCTCTCTGTCTCTGTGTCTGTCTCTCTGCCTCTGTGTCTCTCTATCTCTGTCTCTCTCTCTCTCTCCCTCTGTGTCTGTCTCTCTCTCTCTGTCTTTGTGTGTGTGTCTGTCTCTGTGTCTCTCTTTCTGTCTCTCTCTCTCTCTGTCTTTCTCTGTGTGTGTGTGTCTGTCTCTCTCTCTCTGTGATTGTCTCTCTGTCTCTGTGTGTGTGTCTCTCTCTGTCTCTCTCTCTGTCTCTGTGTCTGTCTGTCTGTCTCTCTCACTCTCTACCTCTCTCTGTCTCTGTGTGTGTTTGTGTGTCTGTCTCTCTCTGTGTGTGTCTGTCTGTCTCTCTCTCTCTTTGTCTCTCTCTGTGTGTGTTTGTCTCTCTCTCTCTCTCTCTGTGTCTGTCTGTCTCTCTCTCTGTCTCTCTCTGTGTGTGTCTGTCTGTCTCTCTCTCTCTCTGTCTCTCTCCCTCTCTGTGTCTGTCTCTCTCTCTGTCTCTCTGTGTGTGTCTGTCTGTCTCTCTCTCTCTGTGTCTGTCTGTCTGTCTCTCTCTTTCTCTCTCTCTCTGTCCCTCTCTGTGTCTCTGTGTGTGTGTGTCTGTCTCTCTGTCTATGTGTCTCTCTCTCTGTCTCTCTCTCTGTGTCTGTCTCTCTCTCTCTCA
>JAWQFJ010001456.1:0-17500 GCA_034096865.1 Theodoxus fluviatilis | reverse complement strand
CAGGTGTTGCATGCTCAGGCTTACCCAAGCCAACACCAGGGCCAACAACCTTCATGCTTGGTCAAAGTATGCCAGCTTATCATGCATGAATAACCATGAAAACCCATCTGCCTGGATGTTAAGTTCCTAAGAAAATACAAAGGCAGGGCTTTCTCCCAGAACCAGTTCCTTTCAAATGGGAAAAACAGCAAACATGGCACATTCATGGTTCAAATGCACTAGCAGTCTTCAGTCAACACACTCTAAACCTCCTCCAATCCTGATCAAAGTTATAAGTATAGCACACTTCCACAGTGTGTAGTTTGAAAACACATGCATGCATGCACACACACTCTGTCACATACATGAACACACAAAAGCTCTTATGACAAGAAGTTGATAAGAAAAGCATGAAGAACTGCCACTGATCTCAGAAAATGATGGGGGCACTCATAACAGCAAAATATTCTAACTGAAGAGAGTTCAGATGTTTGGATTTGGCTCAACCCTGTACACAGTCCCAAGCCCTCATTGCATCGATATTCAAATACTGGGTTATTGTCGTCTCTATTGGCTACTACTAAAGCTGAAAAATAGTTTTTTTGTGGTCCTTTTCTTGTCCAACCCACTATTGACATCTCCAGCAGATTTTGCAAACAGGAGTTAAACACCTGTTGCCAAGGTTCACTAGAATAAATGGACTGAAAATAGCTCTCTTCTCATTCAGAGAGCAGCCAGGCACTCTACAGTTCATGAACCTACTTGGCCTGTGTGACTTCACTAGTGTTTCCCTAAAGGTCCAATCCTTAATGAAAGATAGACTGTGATCTGACATGACCAGAGGGAAGAAAGAAGAGAAAAGAGGAGCACATATAGAAACCAAAGAAATGGTGAAAGGAAGAGTAAAGAAAGACGAGAGAAGACAGGAAAGAAAAAAATGACAGAAAATATAGGAGAGTGGAGAGGGCAGGAGAACTTTCTGCATTCATTTCTAACATTTCCTTGTCTTCATTCACTATTCAAAGTACATGTGTTGCTAAGGTTTATTAAGTCAAGAGAGCATCTTTTTTTAAAACATGAGTAAGTTTCAAAATTGGCAGGTGTAGTCAACAAGATTTTAATCCACAACATCATGAACTGCTTGCTAAATATCATACTACTGCAAGAAGTGAGACATGTCCAACTCTACATTGATTCAATACAAAATAACCAAGACCACAACTCTAGCATTGAAAAAAAAAACAATAATCATGTTTCTAGCCTTTGAAAGAAGATGATACTACAACATTTACAGGTATGGTATTAATTATAGACAACTGAAATAGCTGTTCAGAATGTTCATAACTTCTATCGTGAATGTTGCTAACAATTACAACAATACAATAAGTATTATTCAATATCCATACTAAAATAAGCTCTAGTAGTAGTATAGATTATTATACTGCTTTCATACATTTTCTCCTCCGTGCCTTCTTCGCTTCATTTTCAGCTATGAGAGAATGAAAGCGTCGATTCTAATTCCAGCTAGAAACACCACAGTGGGTTCCTCTGGGGCTTGACCCTGGGACTGGGTCGCCTTTGTTTGCTTGTCACATGTTGTTCTGATGAGTGCCTGATGCACAGCCAGGGTTCCCCCCTGCTGGCGCTTGGCCGCATAGGAGGGGCTAATCGTACTACGTTTTGCCAACATTGCCCTCACTGTGACGTCTGCCCCTCCGCTCTTATCTAGGAAAAGCTTTGTAACCTATTGACGCCAGTCGCTTTTTCTAATGGGAGACCCAAAATGGCTTGTATGCTGCTCAATCGTCTGCTGCTCAGCGCGCAGATCATAATTATGCGTCCGGTGTTTATTTCTTTATTAAGACCAGCTTGTTAGGGACGTGCTTTTCCATGGAGAAAATTGTGTTTAGATCTTTTAGGAGAGATATAGTTTCCTGACACCTTGACCCTTTTCCCAGCTTTGGTGTGGCAATTTTCATTTTAGTGTTTTACTGTGTTTACACTCGCTTCTCCACGCACTCGGCTAATTAGTGTTCATGTTTACAAACTACGGAACAAACGGTTTCTCACATACATATCGCTTTCAAGAAATACTATAAAAACCCTTGCACGTACTTGCATTCTGCTATTCATACACTATAACCTTTATTCCTCACGCACGTGGCATAGCTACAACACTCACTATACATGTGTATCTCGCACAAGCGCTCCGGGGGAGACACGCGAAAACGGGGAGATCACTCTGTCGGAAATCTCGCTAAAATCAGCCGAGTGCGCGGTCTTATTAATGTATGGTCTTTGGTGACGGCTCAAGACGTGCTCACTCGGAGCATGCTGTGCGTGCTCAGCGCACCCTTCTCGACTGTTGGGCAGTCACGAATACAACTCAGTCCAGCGCCACACAGAGAGAGAAACTGCAGGAGAAACTTTACGAAGAAGTCATCTGTGAGGAAGAGGGTGATGAGAACAGAGATCAACAGAAAGAAGATGATGAAGAACGGATTGAGGATGAAGAAGAGGATGAAGAACAAAGAGAAGAAGATGAAAGCCTCCCTGACGACGAATTCGACGACGCGAGGACCGAGATAGACATATCCCAACCCCCAAACTCCAGTGTCGAGGTAACAACTGTAGTGCGAGGCAATGAAGAAAGGGTGTGGGATGGAAGACTCCGACACTCAGAGACAGTAGTGAAGCCTCGAGTCCCTTCACCCTCTCCGCCCCCTCGAGTCCGAGGGAAGGACAGGGCGACTAGGAACTCCAACTCCACTACCTAGGGGGACGGCCTAGGCCCAAGCTCTCACAGTCCTGGTTTGGAAGGTATCCGTACTGATCTCCTTGACTGTTTCAGACTGCTATCTTGGAATGTGGACGGTTTACTCTCTAAATTCGATGACCCCGACTTTCTTCAGTATATAGAAACATTTTCCGTTGCTTGTCTGTATGAAACATTTTTGCAAAAAATTGATTATTTAAATTGCTTGACATCATATGATAAATTTGTGGTGCCCGCACACAAACTTTCGTCTAGAGGGAGAATGTCTGGGGGGCTTGTGTGTTTTGTTAAGAAGTCGGTATCATCTTTGTTTTATCATATTGAGTGTACTTATAAGAATATACTGGTTTTCAAAGTAGACAAAACCGTGTTTGGCTCCACGAAAAATGTACTCCTATTTTTTGCATATGTGCCCCCAGCTGGTTCCCCTTTTTATGATTTGATAGACGTAACTGATGGTATCCTGTATCTAGAAAGTTGTATTGCAGCTGTTAATGACAAATATCAGGATTGCTATATTTTGCTATGTGGAGACTTGAACGCTAGAACGTCATGTTATAATTCATGGGACAGTGATACACTAGGAGACATGAGATTAGACAATGTAAATTCTGTGCGCGATTCTCAAGATGTCACACTGAATGAGTTTGGTCAATCTTTGTTGGCTTTGTGTACCGCATACGATCTTACTATTTTGAACGGCTTGTTTGGAGAGAATTCAGGAAAATTTACGTATGTATCTCACAATGGAAGTAGTGTGATAGATTATTGCATAGCGTCTGATGATCTTGTTGTACTATTTGATTCTCTACTTGTGGAGGAAACAGTTACTTCCCCTCATATGTGTCTTGAGCTCAACATTTCCCGAGGGAATACATGTTCAGTATATTCGAAAGAAACGAACTCCTTGCCAATTACTAAAATCGTCTGGAATACTAATCTCGCTCACCAATATACTCATAACCTCCAGATTTCCCTGTCAGAGTTAAATGATGGAGAAATAGATTTGGAAACTCCTCCGAAGGTAAATACACTCACTGTAACCCTGACAAGATGTCTCGTACAGGCGGCTGATTTTCTTAAGAGATCATTCTATCTCAGGCAGAACTCACCCTCGAGAGTTTGGTATGATAGGGAATGTTTAATTTCCAAGAAAAACGCCAGACGATATTTACGAAAGTTCTTGAGTACCAACGCAGATGAGGATAGAAGAGCATATACCTATCAAAGAAATAAATACACAGCAAATTGTTAGAGATAAAAAAGACACCTATAAATGGAGAGTGAGTAATTCCCTTGGTGCCAGTCTCAAAGACAGTACACATTTTTGGAGACAAGTTAAAACTCTGGGTACAAAATGTCAAGTTTCTTGTGTAATTCCTCTGCAAATATTATACGAACATTTTAGGGGTGTCTTTTCTGAAGTATCATGTACTAATAGCAAGGATCTGGCAGAGGCAGAAATGAACCATCACCTGGATGACAGCAGTTTAAATTCACCTATTACGCGAGCCGAGATATCAAATGCCATAAGGCACCTAAAAGTTGGGTCATCTGCGGGTACTGATTACATTTTAGCTGAAATGTTAAAATCAGCCGAACAATTGATACTTCCATTGTTACTCCGTCTGTTTAATGCTATATTTGATCATGGTGTGTTTCCAGATGTTTGGTCTGAAGCAATTATTGTTCCGGTTCACAAACGAGGCCCAAACGACAACCCTGATAACTATAGAGGTATAGCCTTATCTAGCACGTTCAGTAAGGTGTTTGCTCATATTATCTGTTGTCGGCTTCAGGATTGGGCAGACCAACATGACCTAATTCGGGAAGAGCAAGCGGGGTTTAGGAAAGGATATAGCACTGTTGATAATATATTTGTCCTTCATAGTATTATTGACAAATATCTGTGTATGCACAAAAAACTGTACGTTGGGTATGTTGATTTTAGGAAAGCCTTTGATACTGTAAACAGGAGTATTTTGTGGAATATTTTGAGAAGAAATGGAATTTCGGGGAAAATTTTGAATATTTTGATAGCCATGTATAGATCGGTACGTTACTGCGTCAGAGGGGGGGAAGGTCTAACTGATTTCTTTGAGTCCTCTTCGGGGTTAAAACAAGGCTGCAAACTCAGTCCGATCTTATTTTCTTACCTTATTAACTCCTTAATTGTAGAGATCTCTGAAAATAGCAAACACGGTGTGCAGATCTTGCCCAACACACAAGACATAAGTGCTCTGCTGTTTGCTGACGACGTCGCTCTGCTCTCGGACACAGTGGTAGGTCTCCAAAATCAGATTAACTTTCTTCAATGCGCAGCACGTAGGCTTGGTCTGCAAGTTAATATTGATAAAACAAAAGTAGTGGTTTACAGGATGGGAGGTCATTTGGCCAGACACGAGAGATGGTATTTAGGTGAGGTGCAGATTGAAGTGGTAAGAGAATACAAATATCTAGGGAATGTACTCTCTACTAAGTTGTGTTCAAACGAGATTCAGAAAGATTTGGCTTGTAGAGCTAAAGCCGCACTTTTACTTCTGATGAGGTCACTGAGAAGAATTGCACAGGTATCACCGGATGTGTTTTTTAAACTATTTGATGCACAGATTCAACCCATTCTGTTATATGGGGCTGAAATTTGGGGAGCTGATAACTGCCACATTATAGAAGGTGTCCATTTGCATGCTCTCAAGAGTTTCTTAAATGTTTCTTTACACACACCTAATGATATGGTTTATGGGGATACTGGTCGTTTTCCTCTTTCCGTTAATGCAAAGCTACGCAGTATTAAGCTCTGGCTCAAGCTATTAAAAATGGACGCATACCGATTACCCTACAGAGTCTACCAAATGATGTATAGATCTAACAATGAAAAATCTTGGGTTTTCAAAGTAAAGAATATACTTGTGGAATGTGGTTACGAAGAGATCTGGTTGAATCAGCGGGTTACGAACGAGACGGCTTTATTGAAAAACATCAGAGAGAAACTCATCAGTAAATTTCATTCTGAATGGAAGTTACGAATCATTAATAGTGATCGGTACTCATTTTACAATATCTTTAAAACATTTATTGGTACCGAGTGTTATTTATATTGTCTTGACAAGAAAGTATTTCGAGACGCATACATAAGATTCAGGATGGGCTTATCGGAGTTGTATATCCATAAATACAGATACTCGAGAGGTACTAACGAGTATTTATGTCCATTATGCAGAGAAAAAGAAGAAAATGAAACGCATTTTCTATTATATTGTCCAGCTCTTAGTGATATAAGGGGAAAATATATATTTACCTGTCTGGATGTAAACAGTATTGATCCTATTAAAGACCTTTTTTCTGATATACATATAAAGAATGTAAGATCAACTAGCATATATATATATAAAGCATTCAAGAGAAGACAAGATGCTATTGAATCTGTTGAGCGAGACAGCTTCTATTGTGACTAATGTTACCACCCGAACTGTACTCTTGAAATGGGCCGGTGGCCTCATCAATAAAATTTTTCGTTCGTTCGTTCGTTCGTTCTCTCTCTCTCTCTCTCTCTCTCTCTCTCTCTCTCTCTCTCTCTCTCTCTCTCTCTCTCTCTCTCTGTCCAGACAACGTTTACGTTCATTTTTGCTTTCAAGGACTGACAATGATAGACGCTCATACATTTTGTGCTGAAACAGGTATAAACAGATCATTAGGGTTAAAAAAGAGGAGTACAGAGAAAACATGAGTATTTCTCTATTGACTAATATCCGAGACACCGCAACATTCTGGAGACATGTTAAAAATCTAGGTTCTAAATATCGAGTTTCATGTATCATTCCTTTACAAACTTTGTATGAGCATTTTAATGGTGTCTTTTCGTACACATCATCTGTTAGCCAAGATGTTTGCGTGCAGATCGTGAGTAATATTGAACTGGATGACAGCAGTGTAAATTCGCCTATTTCGAGGGCTGAGGTTGTAAACGCTTTGAGGCGACTAAAATAGGGAGCAGCAGCAGGTACTGACGATGTAATAGCGGAAATGCTCAAATCAACTGAACATTTTTTACCTTTTTTACTGCGCCTTTTCAATGCTATATTTGACAGTGGTGTGTTCCCTGATGTTTGGTCAGAAGCCATTATTGTGCCGATATATAAGCGTGGGTCTCGTGACAATCCTGACAACTACAGAGGTATTGCCTTATCTAGTACTTTCAGTAAGGTATTTACTCACATTATTTGTTGTAGGCTACAGAGTTGGGCGGATCAGCATGAACTCATTCGGGAAGAACAGCTAGGCGGGTTTTAGAAAGGGGTATTGTACAGTTGATAACATCTTTGTTTTGCAAGGTATCATTGGCAAATATCTAAATAAGCACAGAAAACTTTATGTTGGCTACATAGATTTTAGAAAATACTTTTGATATGGTAAACAGAGACGTATTGTGGAAAGTTCTACGTAAAAATGGAATAAAAGAAAAAAAAATGAATTTTCTGACAGCCATGTACAGATCGGTTCAATACTGTGTGGCAGGGAGGGATGGTCAGACCGATTTCTTTGAGTGTTCTTCGGGGCTGAAGCAAGGCTGTAAACTCAGTCCGATCCTTTTTTCTTACTCTATTAATACCTTGATTGATGAGATCTCCGCCAATAGTAAACATGGTATACAGTTGGCGCCTAATACGCCCGTCTTGAGTGCTCTCCTCTTTGCAGACGATGTTGCTTTGCTCTCGGACACAGTAGTAGGTCTTCAAAATCAATTAAACTGCCTGAAAACTGCAGCTGATAGACTTTGTCTGATGGTCAACACAGAAAAAAACTAAATTTGTTGTCTACAGACTGGGTGGACATTTAAAATGAAAGGTGAGGTACGACTAGAAGTACAAAGTGAATACAAGTACCTTGGCATTGGTGAAACCCCTCCTCAAGAAAGCAGGCGCTGATCCTAATAACCTCGCCAACTATCGACCGGTTTCCAACCTGAGCTTTCTCTCCAAGGTTGTTGAGAAAGCAGTGTCTATTCGCCTCATAGAGTTTTTAAGCTCGCACAATCTGCTTCCCAGGTTTCAGTCAGCATATAGGGCACACCACAGCACTGAAACTGCACTCTTGCGAGTCCTGAATGACTTACTCCATGCAGTCGATCGCGATGAGGTAGTCCTTGTAGTGCTACTCGACCTTTCAGCGGCTTTCGACACCATTGACCACGACACACTCATAGCCAGATTGAGGAGCTTTGGCATATCATCCACCGCCCTAAACTGGTTCGCGAGCTACTTGACGGGGAGATCACAAAAGGTGAAGATAGGGGAGTCATCATCAAAAGACCTTTCTCTCACTTGTGGAGTACCGCAGGGATCAATCTTGGGACCTCTCCTGTATTCAATTTACACGCAACCCCTGAGCGAGCGCATCGACCAACACGGCATCCCTCACCATCTATTCGCCGACGACACTATGATCTACATGGCTTCCAAACCAGATCATGAAGCCTTCGCGGTGAACAAGTCCACAATGCAAAACTGCTGTAGTGACATCAAGGAATGGATGTCGGCCAATCACCTCAAACTCAATGAAGACAAGACTGAAGTGATTCTCATTGGTAGGGAAAAAAGCAGGCAATTGATCAGAGAAACACATATTAACATAGCGGGGGCGAACATAGCATTTGCCACAAGTGCGAAATATCTCGGGGTCATGTTAGATCAAAACTTGTCACCAGACCCCCAAATTCGTAAAATCATCTCCTCAGGCTACATGCACCTACACCGCATTTGGAGTATCAGGGATTGTCTGACTGAAAAGACTGCAGCAGCCCTGGTGGTGACTCTTGTGTTGTCCCATCTTGATTACTGCAACAGTCTGCTGACTGCTGCAACCAACGGTCAATTGCAGAAACTTCAGCGTCTTCAGAATTCTGCAGCTAGGGTAGTGAAGCGACTGCCGAGGTGGGCTCGCATAACCCCTGTTCTCAGTGACCTTCATTGGCTTCCAGTTCGCCAACGGGTGGAATTTAAGACCCTCTCCATCGTGTTTAAGTGTGAAACTGGTGAAGCCCCAACCTACCTCGGAGAACTCCTTAGACCTCACAACCCCACAAGGAATCTCCGTTCCTCAAAAAGAAGACTATTGATTGTCCCACAAACAAGGTTACGGAGCTTCGGTGACCGCTCCTTCAGCGTTGTTGGACCGAGACTCTGGAACCAACTTCCTGAGGGTCTGAGGGTTAGTCCATCCTTGGCCGCATTTAAAACTGGCCTCAAAACTTTTTTATTTCGTCTTGTCGCGCCATGAGCATGTTTATCGTGATAATGGCGCAGTAAAAATGAAAATACATACATACATACATACATACATACATACATACATACATACATACATACATACATACATACATACATACATACATACATACATACATACATACATACATACATACATACATACATACATACATACATACATACATACATACATACATACATACATACATACATACATACATACATACATACATACATACATACATACATACATACATACATACATACATACATACATACATACATACATACATACATACATATCAACAGAATTTTATTCACCAAAGTTGTACAATATCTATACATGGTGGATAAATACATACACTCGAAATATAGAGCCGTCAAGTATGAGCCCACACTCTATGCCACAAGGAGGGAACCCCAAGGAAGAGAAATATAACAGACTACAACGTTTCTTATTTCCTACACTACACTGAGATGGACAGGAGTGTCTTACTGCTGTTAAGCTCACTGACTCAAGGGAGATAATCGAGTTGCAACGGCACATTTCATGCATGAGAGAAATATCTGCAGTGCATACAATTCACTTAACACATTTTACTTCTTAGTCTGTATATTCCCTGTATACATTTACACTCAAAATAAAGGTATATGTATGGCGATATCTGCCTCAGATTTACATACATACATACATACATACATACATACATACCTTGGTAACATGCTATCTGCGAAGTTATGCTCAAATGTAACTCAAAATGATTTGGCCGGTAGAGTTAAATCTGCCCTTTTACTTTTGATAAGGTCACTGAGAAAAATCCGTCAAGTAACACCTGACGTTTACTTTAGACTATTCGATTCTCAGATTCAGCCGGTCCTTCTGTATGGGGCTGAAATCTGGGGAATGGATGAATGTCAGACTGTAGAGAGTGTACACCTACACGCCATCAAAAGTTTTTTGAATGTTTCATCATGTACTCCTAATGCTATGGTGCATGGTGACACTGGACGTTTTCCTCTGTGGGTCAATGCCAAGTTACGCAGTATCAGATACTGGTTAAGACTCTTAAAAATAGGTGAAAGCAGGTTACCCTATAAAATATACCAACGAAGGTTCTTGGACCTTAAAGGTTAAAAGACTACTCTTCGAATGCAACTATATGAAGATGTATCGTCAAATCAGAGGGTATCAAATGAGACTGTTTCTGAGAAACATCAGAGAGAAACTCATCGGCAAATTTTACACAGAATGGGAAGCACAAGTTAGGAATAGTGAGAGATACTCCTTCTGCAGACTTTTTAAAACTTCTTGTGTAATTGAACATTATCTCTATGATCTAGATTTAAAAAAGTATTTAGGGACGCTTACATACGATTTAGGATGGGAATTACCGATTTATTTAACCATAAACACAGATATATGAAAAGTAATAACCTAGAGCTTTGTCCACTGTGCAGAGAACATGAAAAAACGGAGGTACATTTTTTACTCCATTGTCCTGCCTTACAGGACTTGAGAGAACGTTTGATATTTGATTGTACAGATGTGAATAGAGATGACCTCTTAGAACTTCTCTTGGCCAGTAAAGAAATGAAAATTATAAGGTCAACGAGCATTTACCTGTACAAAGCGTTCAAGCGCAGGTTAGAAGCTCTGGAGTCCACGGAGCATGACAGTTTTTACGTTGATTATTTGTTTTCCTTGGGAGTTGCAATGAAAGCACATTGTACACTTGAAATGGGCCGGTGGCCTTTTCAATAAACTCGTTCGTTCGTTCGTTCGTTCTCTCTCTGTCTCTCTCTCTCTCTGTCTCTCTCTCTCTCTCTCTCGCTCTGTGTGTGTCTCTCCCTCTCTGTCTCTCTCTGTCTCTCTCTTTGTCTCTCTCTGTCTCTCTCTCTCTGTCTATCTCTCTGTCTATCTCTCTCTGTCTCTCTCTCTGTTTATCTCTCTCTGTGTCTCTCTCTCTTTCTTTCTCTGTGTGTCTGTCTCTCTCTGTCTCTATCTCTCTGTGCGTGTCTCTCTCTCTGTGTCTCTCTCTCTCCCTGTGTGTCTCTCTCTGTGTCTATCTCTCTTTCTGTGTCTCTCTCTCTGACTCTCTCTTTCTGTTTGTGTGTGTGTGCCTCTCTCTCTGTCTCTCTCTCTCTCTCTCTCTCTGTCTCTCTCTCTGTCTCTCTCTCTGTCTCTCTCTCCGTCTCTCTCTCTGTCTCTCTCTCTGTGTCTCTCTCTCTCTGTGTCTCTCTCTCCCTCTGTGTCTCTCGCTCTCTCTCTCTGTCTCTCTCTCTATCTGTGTCTCTCTCTCTGTCTCTCTCTCTCTGTTTCTCTCTCTGTCTCTCTCGGTGTCTCTCTTTCTCTCACTCTCTCTCTGTCTCTCTCTCTGTCTCTCTCTCCGTGTCTCTCTGTGTCTCTCTCTCTCTGTTTCTCTCTCTGTCTCTCTCTGTGTCTGTCTCTCTCTCTGTGTCTGTCTCTCTCTCTGTCTCTCTCTGTGTCTCTCTCTCTTACTCTGTGTGTGTGTCTCTCTGTCTGTCTCTCCCTCTCTCTGTCTCTCTCTCTCTCTCTGTCTGTGTGTGTGTGTGTTCTGTCTCTCTCTCTGTCTCCATGTGTGTGTGTGTCTCTCTCTATCTCTCTATCTGTGTTTCTCTGTCTCTTTCCATCTCTGTGTCATTCTCTCTGTGTCTCTCTCTATGTGCCTCTCTCTCTGTGTCTCTCTCTCTCTGTGTCTCTCTCTCTTTCTGTGTCTCTCTCTCTGTGTCTCTCTCTGTCTCTCTCTTTCTGTCTCTCTCTCTGTCTCTCTCTCTCTGTCTGTCTCTCTGTGTCTCTGTGCGTGTGTGTGTCTCTCTCTCTGTGTCTCTCACTCTGTCTCTCTCTCTCCTTCTCTCTGTCTGTCTCTCTGTGTATGTCTCTCTCTCTCTGTCTCTCTCTGTCTGTCTCTCTCTGTCTCTGTCTCTCTCTCTTTCTCTCTCTGTGTCTCTCTCTCTTTGTCTCTCTCTCTCTTTCTCTTTCTCTGTCTCTCTCTGTCTCTTTCTCTGTCTCTCTCTCTGTTTGTGTGTGTGTCTGTCTCTCTCTGTCTCTCTCTCTTTCTCTCTCTGTGTGTCTCTCTTTCTCTGTCTCTCTCTCTGTCTCTCTCTGTGTGTCTCTCTCTGTGTGTCTGTCTCTCTGTGTGTGTCTCTCTCTCCTTCTCTCTCTCTCTGTCTCTCTCTCTCTGTCTCTCTCTCTGTCTCTCTCTTTCTCTCTGTGTCTCTCTCTCTGTTCCTCTCTCTCTCTCTCTCTCTCTCTCTCTCTCTCTCTCTCTCTCTCTCTCTCTCTCTGTGTGTGTGTGTGTATGTGTGTGTGCGCGTGTGTGTGGCATTTTCACAATTTGGTGAACTAAGAAGGTGGCGCAGTCTGTGCATTCTGCTCCTTTGAAGTCTGCCTGACTAAACACAAAGAGAAGTGAGAGCACTTCCTAAGGAGAGTCTCAAGAGAAGAGAAAATCCAAATCATGCGATTTGCTAGTTTTGATGAGGACAGCAACTACAATGCGATTGTGTTTAGAGGAAATTCTGATGTTCGCTCAGAGAGAAAGATCCATAACTACTAACAAAATAAATAGATGACACAGAGGGACTAAAGACAGCAAGAAATGTTTAGTGTGCTTGCTCTGCATGACTTGCTTCTTGTCTGTATGAGAAGTGAAATGTACTTTTTGTGTAAGAACTTCTCACCAAAGAGGGGTGCTCAAACTGCACTCTTTTACCCCCGGTCATAGGGTTATTTTTAGTATCACTCCAACATTGTCTCAACTCCATGGGAATTTTCTATGTCACCAGTACCTTGTTTCAGAAGCATCAAGAGGCAATGCGAATGAAGCACCCTGATTAGTTAATAGAGCGAAGACATCTAGACCACTAAATTTCACAAAGTTTATTGGCAATGAATGTTGATGAATTATTGTTACGACATGCTGTGATTAGCAACTGCATAAAACCAAAGAACTTAGACAACAAGAAGCGTCACTCCGCGATTTTACGCAGGACGAGATTTAGCCTGCGGTTTGCGTGAGTTGCGTCCCTTGTTTTTGGTTGGATCATGATGATTGAAAAATTTGAGCAAACACAAAAATAGTACGCATGTTCTAACCTCTCAACGTCAGTTGGAAATCTGTAGAAGTGTTGGGATGTTGATTTGCACGTGTAAAACCTGTTTCTACAATCCCGAAAGGAGCAACACAGGCCACACCGTCTACTCATGATCCAACCAAAGAACAAGTTCTTTTATCCAACCAAAAACAAGGGAAGTAAGCAAAAATTACTCGTGAGTGACTGTGACGTAAAAACACCTGTGACGTTAGCAAAATCTCGTCCTACTTTTTTTACTATACAAGATACTAGAGTGACGCTTCTTGTTGTTTAAGTTCTTTGATAAAAACCACTGGCGCTGAACCTCCAGGTTTTGGCATATGTTTAAAAAAAAGATCGGGTTCGAACCCGCAACCTCTCGAGAAAAGAGGGGGGAAAAACACACACACACAAAAACATAAAAAAACCAGGTCGGGTTCGAACGCACAACCTCTCGAAAAAAGAGAGAGAACAAAAGTTTCAGCTCAGAATCGAACCTGGTCACACATGACAAAGAGTTCAATGCTCTACCAAATGTGCCATTGAAAACTGATATGGCTGAGTGTTTGTAAAGCATTTATAACGTTCTTTTCCGTAAACCACCGCAAGATTTTGAACATCTCATATAAAGACCATGTCACGAATGAGGAAGTCAGCAACAGGATCAGGAGAGCAATTGGACAGCACGAAGACCTGCTCTCAATCGTGAAAAGCAGAAAGCTGCAGTGGTACGGTCACGTGTCAAGAGGCAGTGGGCTGGCCAAGACCATCCTGCAAGGTACCGTACGCGTACCAGGTGGGAGAAGGAGAGGCAGGCAGAGAAAGAGGTGGGAAGACAACATGAAAGAGTGGACAGGCTTGACCTTTGCTGACTCACAGCGAGCCACAGATGATAGAGATCGATGGAGGAAGATTGTCCAAAAGTCATCAGTGGTGCCTCAACAACCCATCTCAGGGTTAAGAGACTGAACCAAAGACCATACATTACTAAGACCGCACACTCGGCTGATTATAGCGAGATTTTCGACAGAGCGATCTCCCCGTTTTCGCGTGTCTCCCCCAGAGCGCTTGTGCGAGGTGTGTTGTATAGATTATGCCACGTGCATGAGGAATAAAGTTTAGTGTATGAATAGCAGAATGCAAGTGCGTGCAAGGGTTTTTATAGTATTTCTTGAAAGCGATATGCATGTGAGAAACCGTTTGCTTCGTAATTTGTAAACATGAACACTAATTAGCCGAGTGCGTGGAGAAGTGAGTGTAAACACTAAAATGAAATCCCCACACTAAAGCTGGGAAAAGGGTCAAGGTGTCAGTAAACTATATCTCTCGTAAAAGATCTAAACACAACTTTCTCCATGGAACAGCACGTCCCTAACAAGCTCGTAAAAGATCTAAACACAACTTTCTCCATGGAACAGCACGTCCCTAACAAGCTGGTCTTAATAAAGAAATAAACACCGGATGCATAATTATGATCTGCACGCTGAGCAGCAGACGATCAAGCAGCATACAATGATAAATGCGAGAAGAACAGAAAAATCGAACTTCGTAATTGATGCACAAGATTCCTTTCACTGTTGAACCTCAGGAGAAAATAGTGTTGTTAACAAGAAGGCCAAAGCCCATACGACTCACATGCTTGACCTTGACCTTTACATGACCTTGACCTTTACGTGACCTTGACCTTTACGTGACCTTCAAGGTCAAGGTCAAACAACCAAACCTAGCAATGACATCATACACTAAGAACTGCTTTACACATTTTTCCTTCCAAAATACATGTGACCTTGACCCAAGGTCAAGGTCATCCAAGGTCATGCAACACAAAGCTCTTAATTCAAGACATAGGAAGCACAATGGTGCTTATTGGCACTTTCTACCATGAGATATGGCCACTTTTAGTGGTTCACTACCCCATTTTGGTCACATTTCATAAGGGTCAAAGTGACCTTGACCTTGATGATATGTGACCAAGTGTGTCTCATGATGAAAGTATAACATGTGCACTACAATGTTATGAAGTTTGGAAGAGTTATCTTCCATAGTTCAGGGTCAAGGTCACTTCAAAATATGTATACAATCCAACTTTGAAGAGCTCCTGTGACCTTGACCTTGTCATCCTACACTATCATGCCAAATTGGGTGTTGATAGACTTAATAGTCTGCGAGAAAAATCCAACGTTAAAGTTTTTTACGGATTAAAGGACGCCCGGACGCCCGGTCTGCCCGGACGCCCGGACGGACGCCTGGACGGACAACACAGGTGACGTATTATGAAAGTATAACATGTGTACTACAGTGTTATGAAGTTTGGAAAAGTTATCTTTCATAGTTCAGGGTCAAGGTCACTTCAAAATATGTATACAATCCAACTTTAAAGAGCTCCTGTGACCTTGACCTTGAAGCAAGGTCAATCAAACTGGTATCAAAAGATAGGGATTACTTTGCCCTATACACCATACATAGGTCAGGTATCCAATCTCAAAAACTTCAGAGAAAATTGGGAAAAAGTGAAAAATGGCTTTTTTTAGACAACATTTATGGCCCCTGCGACCTTGACCTTGAAGCAAGGTCAAGTCACTATGTATGTTTTTTGACGCGTTGTCATCATACACCATCATGCCAAATTGGGTGTTGATAGACTTATTAGTATCCGAGAAAAATCCAACGTTAAAGTTTTTCACGGACTCCCGGACGGACGACACGGGTGAGTACATAGACTCACTTTTGCTTCGCATGTGAGTCAATAATGCTGATTTGTTAAAAACTGTGATGACGAAGACGTTAGTAAATCCGTACCTCGCTTCGCGTAATGCAAAAATAGCCGAGTGCGCCGTCTTAGTAATGTATGGTCTTTGACTGAACTGAACTGAACTGAACTGAGGAAAAGATAACTCTGTTTGACTTGATTAGGCTCTTACATCAATTGACTATTTAGGGGGGTGCTTTCGAGTTTATGACCTAAATAAATCACTTTCTTTTCAAACCTCGATTCTGAAAATTTGACACATTCAATCGGACCTAACTTCCAGTAAGTGCAAAATATCAAGGAAATCCGCCCAGAGGTTTTTGAGATATCAGCTGCTAAGTCGGGCCTGACAGGCAGAGATACACAATAAATTACGCCACGGTATTGATGACGTCACACATTTTGCAATTTCGCCATTCCATGAATGGAGTATTTAGGGAGGCGCTTCCGAGTTTACAACCTTAAAAAAACACTTTCTCTTCAAACCTCGCTTCTGAAAATTTGATGCATTCAATCGGACCTAACTTCCAGTGAGTGTGCAAAATGTCAAGGAAATCCGTCCAGTAGTTTTTGAGATATTAGCCGTTAAATCGGGACAGACAGACACACAGACAGACAAAGTCTGTAGGACCTCCGGTAAACCTGGAGAGATAATCAATTATAGTATGGTTCAAGTGAACATTAATTTTATGAAAAGACTAGTTATGAAAAACAAATCCCAGTCCTCCACAAAGTTGCTTTATAAACTACCAATGCACCCAACCACTCAAGCCAAGCCAACCCAACCCGAGCCAACCCAACCCGAGCCAACCCAACCCAAGCCAATCCAACCCAACCCAACCCATGCTAATCCAACTCATGCCAACCCAACCAATGCTAATTCAACCCATGCTAATTGTGACGGTTCAAGCCACCTGCTTTTTATTTTTCTGTGTAGCTTTGTAAAATGCCTATCCTGTGCTATATTCTTTGTATGGTTTGGTGAGCTTTGGAAGCGCGGTTGTTAGGGCGAGAGGAGAACGCGTACGTGATGATTCGTTGTCCTCATTGTCTGGGCTGTTCAAAATGTCGACCAGGCGCCCTATTTTCCCATACTGTTTAAAATACAATGTCTGGCAGGAATTGGCAGTCTAAACTTCTGTGAACTTTTTGTCTGGGTAACGTCTGGGGAGTTTGAAATTACGAAGTTTTGGCGCAACTAGCTAGAAGCTGTTACTGGGACACTGACGCCATTCCTGACGATCTGATTGGCTGAGGCTGGTCACGTGTGAGTTTTGTTGTGGTTCATGTAGTTAATGCAGCGAAGGAAAATTTAGTGTGCGCTGAGGCCTGCGGGCTGTAAAGACGTGAATGTCTAAAGAGTAAAGAGCCACATTCCGTGTGCAGGGAGAACACGTTAAAAGAATCTCTCAAGAATCATGTATTAAGGACAGTAACCCCATGAGTGGGCGTTTGAGCTTGCGAGCTGAATAGACGTGGTCTGTCCTAGTGTGAAGGTAATTACCACTCTGTGTTGAAAAGAAACACGTTCTACAGAAATCCTGTGGGAAGAAAGAATCCCTCTCCTGAACAAAGGACAATCTACACTGAGTCCTGATGTCAAGTTCGTCGTATGGAATCTTCCCTCAGTCTAAG
>JAWQFJ010001455.1:79845-82085 GCA_034096865.1 Theodoxus fluviatilis | reverse complement strand
CTCCATAAAGACAGCTTTCGGCTGAACATCAGGAAGAACTTCTTCTCACAACGTATCATCAAAGACCCTCTACAATAAGATGGTTCATCCGGTCACTTCCGGAGAAATTAGGGTCACGCGCGCCACCAAGCGGTAACGGTGACGCTCGAGTCAAGGAAGACAACTTCCACATACCGCGTCAGCATAACCATTTACAGTGGATCGTGGAATCCTCTTATTGTGAACTTCAATTGAGGGACAGGAAAAAAATTTCACACTAAGCGGAATGTCACATTGAGAGGGTTGATTTCAGTCATACAATGAACTGAAGGGAAATTAAAAGGTTGTGGCTATTTCAGACACTGACTATAGAGCGAGCGCACTGCTTAATATTACATTACTCGTTCGTTGTACCTCGAGCTTTTTCTGAACTCATCTATGCGTGTCCACAGAAGTCGTAGTCGTGATTAGCTGGTCAAAAATGTCGACCACGAAGAAGAAATCAAGGAGGTGACCATTGCAGTGCGAATAACTGTGTTAACTCGCGCTATGCGTGTCCACAGAAGTCGTTTTTTCGTTTTCCGTGGAAAAATAAAGAGAGGTAAGTAATGATTATATAAATGTGTTTTGAGCTAAGCGCAATAAAATACAGAACTTGAAGTGTAATCTAAATCTGCTGAACTGGTGGAGGAAGCTTGTGGCTTTTGCTTTTGTAGGTGTGCCGATATTTGTTTTCGAAAATCTGCTGATTTAGTCACGTCAGCACCTCAGTCTTATTCAGCAGTCTTGATAATGAATGATTCACGTTAGATGATAAATATCGCCTTGAGGCTTGATCACAATTGAGTGATTCTGAATCAGAGTTGAAGAGTTTTGGCAACTGAATTCATACAATTTTTGTTTGCGAAAATGTTGATGAGTATTAAATTAATGATGCATGTGGAATTTATTATAGTGAATAATAGTGGCCAAAACATTTCATCGCAATGAATAAACGCAACCGATCATAGCAGGAATGAAAAAAAAGGTCATAAAGATAAACAAAACTTACAAACACTATGCCGGAAAGCTAGCATAATAAAATGCAAGCACGTAGGTTTTACAAACATGACAGTTGACACATGGCAACTCGCTTTGTAGAGATGAGCATTATTGAAGTTGAAAACTAGTTATGTAGTTTTCTATTAAATTTGTTGATACAGTGGAGTCCACTTATAGTGAACTCTGTTATTGAGGTTTTCCTGTTATTGTGAACAGTTTTTAATTTGGTTGTCTATTTGCACGTGACCGTGTATCTAGTGCCCAGGCTATTTGCACGTGAATGTGTATCTAGTGACCATGCAGGCTGTTTACACGGCAAGTTATTTTCACCGCAAGCAATACGGAAATCATGAAATCTGCATTTTTTTGGCTTACAATATCTGTTTGTGTTTCCCTACTACAGTAGATCTATGCAATTCTATAGTAATAAACATAAAATTACACGGCATGAGCCATGACCGTACTCAGTAAATCCTTCTATCTCGCTGCTATCGCATCGAGCGGCTCGGCCAGCAAAAGTAGGCCTACAGATACTGTGTTTACTTCCTCATTATTCGGGAATGGCTTCTTTGAAAGTTAGTTGGAGTAAGGTTTTCATGTTTGTCTGATTTAAAATCTCGCATAAAAATTGTCCAAGATGAGTTCAGAAAAAGCTCGAGGTACGACGAACGAGTAATGTAATATTAAGCAGTGCGCTCGCTCTATAGTCAGTGTCTGAAATAGCCACAACCTTTTAATTTCCCTTCAGTTCATTGTATGACTGAAATCAACCCTCTCAATGTGACATTCCGCTTAGTGTGAAATTTCTTTCCTGTCCCTCAATTGAAGTTCACAATAAGAGGATTCCACGATCCACTGTAAATTGTTATGCTGACGCGGTATGTGGAAGTTGTCTTCCTTGACTCGAGCGACACCGTTTCCGCTTGGGGCGCCACTGTCGGCTCCGTCATCATGTTTTATATAGGCCGAGTGCCGGATGAACCATCTTATTGTATAGGGTCTTTGGTATCATCAAAACCTGGAATAACCTACCAGATGCAGTTGTCACAGCTGCCTCAGTCAATGACTTCAAAGTTGTACTCGACGAACACTGGAAAGATCTCCCCACCCTCTACACACCAGAATGCCAAAATATGCAATAGATCTAGTAGTTAGCCCGCCACGCATTGCAGCAAAGTTAGTTTATCACATGGAACGTCGAACAGGCCTCACAAAAGGCC
>JAWQFJ010001455.1:69845-72345 GCA_034096865.1 Theodoxus fluviatilis | reverse complement strand
CAAGCACTCTACTTGCTTTACCTTACTCCCTATTCACGTGAAGTGGGGCAGACTCTTACTTTCTCTCAGCAGTGGGCGAGTCCATACGGGAAGGGTTTAGAGGGGAGGACTCCGCCTTGCCTGTCAAAAGGAGAGCGTGAGGGTGTGGTTTCAAAACGCCAAGTGACGACATGAATTCGAGGGGTACGAAGGGGGTCGGGGTAGGAAGTGAATTTCTTTCAATAAAATCGGCCCGAGCTCACTACATAAGAAGCCTGCCCTGGGGGGGAGGGGGGCGGGGGTGGGGGTGGGGGGTAGAATTCCTCGCTGAGCGAGTCAAGCCGTACGCCAGTCTGTGTGGTACACTAGCTTGTCAGTGCCGTGGCTGTGCGACAAAAGCGCGACCGTGGTTCAGGCGGACACACAGGGAAGGGGTGCGCAGTGTACGTTGTGACGTCTCAGTAAACATCCCATCCCGATTCAATGTCCCACTCCCGCCCGTAGCGCGGTATCCTCGCCTTGCTCTTCCTACCGAGGTGTCGCGTGAGTGGATGGATAACGCGCAGATCAACCATGGCTGATAATGGCGACATACATCTGAGGAAGTTCAACAGATTGGAGGAGGAGGCCTTGACTGACTTCAGACGTAAGTTCCAGTCGGTTGGAGACCGTTGCGTGCGAGACGAAAGAGGCTTTTTCGTCTCTGTCTATTCTGTGTGTGTGTGTGTGTGTGTGTGTGTGTGTGTGTGTGTGTGTGTGTGTGTGTGAGTGTGTGTGTGTGTGTGTGTGAGTGTGTGTGTGTGTGTGTGTGTGTGTGTGTCTGTGTGTGTGTGTGTGTTTTGTAGGGATTTTGTCTTGTCCGTGTGTCATGAGGAAGCGAGTTTCGCGACCATCTGTTTTGTCGGCCTAGAATTAGATTCCTCACTGCGACCTGGCAATCTTGATGAAAGGAATTTTTTTTTCTCGGGCTGGTGGTTTTGCGATGTCAACCCCCTCCCCCTCCCCCCTCAGTCCTGTCTTTCTTATGTGCAGTCATGTGAAGTGTGGATTTGCACGGGCTGTGAGCACCTGTCGTCTGTGCGGTAGATAGAAGAAAAACGACTGGAGCTGATCTGAAATTTTTATGAATAGTCTTGGGCTGCTGTGTGAGACACCTGTGTTAGCTTCGTCCTCCGTAATCACTTCTGGCACCTCTTCCCATGAATTACACACACATGCGCGCACACACACGTGCATTTATTACTCGCGTGGTGCTTTCAAGATCTTGTGTCTCTCTTTTTAACTGATATTGTTTGTCGGTGTAAAAAGCTGGCATCAGTGTTTTGAGTTTCCTTTATATTGCTCGTGTGAGGTCAAATGCCGTTGTAAAAGGAAAAATAAAGCTATTCGATGCGAAGCAATGAATCTGTGCCTTGCCGCTGCCTGAGATACTTTGTCTTGAAAATCCTGTCCCCGATCAACACACCAGACACGTTTATGAGATTCACAGTGAAAAAAAGGTCGGGCCCCTCTCTACTTTTGGAGTGGATCTGGATAGCCGTGTCAACAAACTGACAGCCTTTACATCAAATGGTGGAGATAGACTGCCTGGCTACTTGACTGGCCACTTCCAGCAGCAGCTGTTTGGAGAGGCTGGGTTTATTGCGGGTAGCCTGTCTACCCACTCTGTCTTATCTGCACTGCTACTTTGACTCCACTCACTCGGTATTTCTTGTCGTTTTGTATTTAATCTTGTCCGTTTGTTTCTTCTCCCTAATTTTTTTTCTTCTCCCGAAACTCTTCTTCCTATCCGTTGCAGGATCTGGGCTCTGAGTTTGGAACTTCTCTTAAACTTCGCATGATATTTCTTGTAGTCTGCACCCTTCCCCCCCTCTCTCTCTCTCTCTCTCTCTCTCTCTCTCTCTCTCTCTCTCTCTCTCTCTCTCTCTCTCTCTCTCTCTCGTCTTCCTCTCTCTCATCTCACTCGAGCAATCCGAATCTCATCTCCTGCATCTCATCTCATTATCTCCTCCTTCACGGCTCCCTGGTATCGACGCTCGTCCTCTCACGCTTGCGGTCTCACATCTCTCCCTCTTTCGGGTTCTCCTCTGTCTCAATCCTCTTCATCTGGTCTCCTCTTTACCTCTCCCCTCAACGACGATCTCTCCCTCCCCTCCACGGAATGTCAGAACAAATTTCCCTCCCCATCGTCGATCTCTCGTCCATCCATTCCATACTCTTCTCGGGACGTCATTCATCCGTTCCATCTCCTCCTCTCCGCCCCTTTTCTCCCTGTTCCTCATTTCCTCGTCTCTCTCTCTCTCTACACCATCGCCCCCCTCCCAACTCTCTCCCTCCCCTCTCATCTCTCGCTCGTATACGTCGTCGCCTTCTCAGTCTTCACTGCCTCTCCTCCTTTGGCGCCTCTCGGGTCGATCCTGTTCCCCCTCACCTCGCGCTTCTTTTCCCCATCTCAACTCCATCCACGCCTCCTCCGCCCCAGCCTCCTCCCTTCTCCGCCTTCAAATCCTCCCCCCCCCCT
>JAWQFJ010001455.1:40000-69823 GCA_034096865.1 Theodoxus fluviatilis | reverse complement strand
TTTATTTTGAAGCATGCTCAATGTGCTTCATAAGTGTGTTTTGTTATTTCTTGGTTGATCAATGTTGTGGTGGATGAAGATGACTTGGAAGTCTTAACCCTTGGAGTGGCTCCGTCCAATGTTTGCCCACTTGACAGTACCTTCACTAAGCTCACTCTCTATTGGCTGCAGCTATTTCTATTAACCAATGAGAACACAGCACACATCAGAGCCGGTCAGCCATCATTGCCAGTGCACTGGGGGTGTGTGTGTGTGGGTGTGTGTGTGTGTGTGTGTGTGTTTTATTTGGTTATCCCAGCACTCCAAGGGTTAACACTGGTATTTTTATTTTTACTGCCAGGCTGCAGTACCCTTGACATTCTATGGTGGTAGTGTCTGATGTCAGCTTGAAATTAGTTTTGATGTTTTATTGTGGATGTCTTCTCTGTGACTGATAGGCTTAGTAATATGTGAGGTAATAAAATCTGTATAGTAAATCCAGTATTTATTACATCTTGTCGCTTGACTCTGTAAAGGAGTTAGGGGTGGGGGGGTGGGGGGTGGGGTGGAGAGAAGAAAACTAAAGGCATAAGTTTTGGTGGGCATTTTGGACCCAGGAAATTGGAGGTTCCTTTTTGACTCACATGCGAAGCAAAAGCGAGTCTATGTACTGAGCCGTTTTGTCCGTCCGTCCGTCCGGGCGTAAAAAACTTAAACGTTGGATTTTTCTCGGAGACTATTAAGTCTATCAACACCAAATGTGGCATGATGGTGTATGATGACAAGGCCTCAAAAACATACATAGTGACTTGACCTTGCTTCAAGGTCAAGGTCACAGGAGCCATAAATGTGGTATTAAAAACAGTCATTTTTCACATTTTCCCAATTTTCTCCCACGTTATTGAGAATGGCGACCTTAGCTACAAGTGGTATATAGGTCAAAGCAAGCCCTATCTTTTGATACCAGTTTGGTTGACCTTGCTTCAAGGTCAAGGTCACAGGAGCTCTTCAAAGTTGTATTGTATACATATTTTGAAGTGACCTTGACCCTGAACTATGGAAGATAACTGTTTCAAACTTAATAATTATGTGGGGCACATGTTATACTTTCATCATGACACACATTTGTTCACATATCATCAAGGTCAAGGTCACTTTGACCCTTATGAAATGTGACCAAAATGGGGTAGTGAACCACTAAAAGTGACTATATCTCATGGTAGAAAGTGCCAATAAGCACCATTGTGCTTCCTATGTCTTGAATTAACAGCTTTGTGTTGCATGACCTTGGATGACCTTGACCTTGAGTCAAGGTCACATGTATTTTGGTAGGGAAAATGTGTAAAGCATTTCTTTGTGTATGATGTCATTGGTAGGTTTAGTTGTTTGACCTTGACCTTGAAGGTCACCTGAAGGTCAAGGTCATATAAAGGTCAAGGTCAAGCATGTGAGTCGCATGGGCTTTGCCCTTCTTGTTTTCATAGCATTTGATAATTTGTGCACACACACACACAAGTACACCCACACACACTCATCTATCTCACATGCGCGCGCACACACACACCCACACACACAGACACATAACACACACACACGCATACACACACACACACACACACACACACACACACACGCACATCTCACTGTTGCTTACTTGTGGACAATGCAGTGGGTTTCATCTTGATGGACCAATTTAAGTTATAAAAGTATTAAAATGATCTCCATAACAGTCCTAGCAATAAGGCCCCCCTCCAGCCATCCCCCCCACCCCACCCACCCCCCACACCCCCATCCCCACCCCCATAAGATAGTTGTGGTTAAGTTAACATGGGGGGGGGGGGGGGGGGGGGGGGTTTGGTAGGTCGACCTACATTAAAAAAAATTATTTAGAAGAGGCCAGATTCAACATAAACCAAACTTTCATTGGCTGAAAACACTTTTTCAAAAAATAATTTGAATGTGGATTTCTTAAATGCTCATAGGGCAGGGAAGGTGGAACAATTTGCAGTTGGTATTTGTTGTCAATTTCTTTCTTTTCTTCTTTTTTTCTCACACCAAACCCCCACCCCCCACCCCCCACCCCCCGACCCCCCAAAAAGAAAGTTTAGGGTCGGCAGAAAAAAATGGGGTCAGTCGGGTTACCATAGCCACAACTTGTTTAGGGGGCCTACGGATTTGGGGGGGCCTAAGGATTTGGGGGGCCTAAGGATTTGGGGGGGCCTAAGGATTTGGGGGGGCCTAAGGATTTGGGGGGCCTAAGGATTTGGGGGGCCTAAGGATTTGGGGGGGCCTAAGGATTTGGGGGGCCTAAGGATTTGGGGGGCCTAAGGATTTGGGGGGCCTAAGGATTTGGGGGCCCAAGGATTTGGGGGCCCAAGGATTTGGGGGGCCTAAGAATTTGGGGGGCCTAAGGATTTAGGGGGCATAAGGATTTGGGGGGGGGCCTAAGGATTTGGGGGGCCTAAGGATTTGGGGGGCCTAAGGATTTGGGGGGGGCCTAAGGGTTTGGGGGGGGCCTAAGGATTTGGGGGGCCTAAGGATTTGTGTAAACGTGACACATTCCAAACCTCTAGCCGCTCACTACAGATGTCAAACCTGAGTACCATGCACCCTATTTGTGTTCTCTTCAAACAGCTTTCAAGATGCCATGAATGATGTGCAAAGACACATTAAGATCATTTATTTAAGAAGATTAGAAATACACGTGCATAAGAATGTTTCAGCTAGAGAATTATCACAAATTAATCCTGAGTAATAACAATTCTTTTAAGCACAAATTGGGCATTGGTGCCAATAGATTATGCAACTTACCAACCATTTAGAAGCGTCCCACCAAACTGCCCAGATTCAGAAGTGGTACACTCATTCCTGCATAATTGTAGCATCATCACGGAGGACTTGTCAAAGAAGTGTGAACACAAGTACTCCGTCCAAAATGAGTATTTCAGTTTTGTTTCTTCTTTTTTTCTCATATGAAAACATTTCTTTTTGACCGATTGTTGTTCAGCTCACATACTCAGTTGAGATTACTTTTAGTGTGAACTACATCCTTTTTGTGTGCTTTTTAATTTTGTGTGTTTTATTTTCTAGTCACTCTTGATTTCTTTTCCTTTTCTTTTTAACATCTAAAACATGGTTGCTGTAAGCTCAACATTTCATTTTTCTGCTATTAAGGAAAAGTTATAAACTCTTAGAACTGTACATATATTTCCTCTGAGGCATATGCCAGTTTTTTTTTTTTTTTTTCCCCCAACAATTTATTTTCAAAAAAGGATTCAACTATCAAGGTTGGATCATAGTAATTGTAACAGCAATATACATGCAAACACAACTGCCCTCATTCCTGGAAAAAAGAATTTCACTTCAACTTAAATTTCTCAACATTACCTGCCATTCTAGCTGCACACTCTTCTATATTCAACACATTAAACAGAAATGCATTAAAGTCTTCAAATAAAGGCAGGCATATATGACAGTTAATATTTTGGTTGCACTAAATCAAACAATGTTGACTAATTCATTGTAAATTGTAATTATCACTACTTCCAATGTTGAGGAGAACCGTTGCTATGTTAATCTTCAGAATGGGCAGTGATAAGGAAGACAGACGAAATGTGCAAAAAATGTTTCTTGCAGTTATGTGAAGGGAGTCTTTAAATGTGGTTTTCTTTTGTCACATGCATTATCATGTATGATATACATGTACATGAAAGACTTTGACCAGATCACCCAGTGTGGTATGGACATGTAGTTCTTAGATGCCTTTTGTTTGGGATGCATCACATTCATTTAATGTGATTATGAAGTATGTTTGTATACTTGTTTTGGGTCTCTGCACAACCTCATTGTTTGTGTTTAAGTTCTTAATTTCTTGAGGATTTTCCCCCTTTCTCCTTTGAGGTCACTGAGTATACATACATGTTTGTTTTCTTCTCTCTGTTTTTTGGTGAATTTTCATTGACAAATATTGTTTTGAACAATTTATCAGGTCTGTTTGTTGGTTTCTTGTAATTTAGCACTGAATCTGTACACATTTACATCAAGTTTTCTTAATTAGTAGTAGTTCTGTAAAGTTCCTTTGCTCTTAAAGCCTTGTTTACTACTGCAGAAATTTAATCAAATGCTCACAGAACACTATTGCACTATCAAAGCTATCCCTAATAGTTGATATTTGGAGTTCTTCTGATAAACAAGAAAATACACTGAATTGTTTCGCTACAAAAACCTGGTACCAATGTACAATTCCAGTGCATAGTAAGTTAATGATATACAATCTCAAACTTCCATGATTCCTCCTTCACACCTTTCCTTGGAGTGTATAAAAGTGCAAGTGATGTTTCAGTTTGGGTATGCTATAAGACAAACTTTAAACCTGTCCTTCAATCCAGACAGTAGCGTATGTATCTCTGCTGTTTTGCAGCCAATGGGGACCAGACTGCAGTTGAAGATGACGACGAAGAGGATGCCGACGGGCAGGCAGCTGACCCAGACAAGCAGACGCCCAAGGTTTGTCCCTGTCTCAGATGTGGCAATCTTGTTGAAATGCTTGTAGTGTCTGGAGCTGGAGGGTTACATACTAATACATGCTTGGGGAAGCATGAGGAATTACTCGCGAATGTAACATAGATGGGGTGCATTAGGTACATCGATAGTTAGGCAATATTTACGAGTAGAGAAGCGGAGGCAATATTTGTAGAAGCGGAGATTACTTCTGTTGAATCATTCTCTCTCTCTATCCTTTTTTATATTTATTTTTAAGATATTCCCATACAATTAGGATACATAACAATTCTTCAAGGGAAAGAATAACAAACAGGCACTTTGGATTTGGTTATCACCAATGGAGACGCTTGGGCTGTTACCACTTGCATAACCATGTCAGTCATAGATGAGGAGACGTTTAATAAATAAGATGGATGGATGGCATTTTAAGGCCTGTCAGCCTTTGTGGGCTATGTAAGGCCATTAAGCACAACAATTACTAGAAGAGTTGCAAATGAGTGCAATTCAAGTCTCCATGTCCCTAGTTAATCGCCTCTTACGAATCACTAGGGAGGCACGATGGGTCTACTCTGACCCCAAACCCTCGGTGGATGTTACTTGGGAAATTCCAGCAGCACAATTCTAACTCGTGCATTACTGAGGAATGGAAGAGTAATCAATAATGTTTCAACACATGTGGTAACACAACTCTGTCTCCAGTTTTATAAGCTTCAGTGCGCCTCTCAGCAGTGAGTGTAAGAGATTCTGAGCGACATGCTTTGGGAGGCAGTGAAGAGAATGAGAGATGATTTTATCAAAAGACGGTTTCGTTCTTTGCCAGAAATTTCCTGTGATATTGGTGTGGAAGATGCATTGAAGCATCAGTGGCCCATGCACTGATCTCCCAACTTTTGAGTTGGTCGACAAATGCAAGACTGCATTCAATTCAACCAGAAATATTGATTTTATAAATCTGACAGTTTTGTTTTGTCAGTTTCCTCCAAAGCACATTGGTTACGTGTTAGAGACATGCTTGGAATTCATCCCAACTCATGACATGAAAGCAGCAGTACTATTTGAATTCCTGCTGGTTTTGATCACTTCAGCATTTGTAACAGATGCCATTTTTCTGTATATAATTTCATCCTACAGCTTTAGAAAGAAACTTTTTTTTTTAGGGGATGGAGGTGTAAAAATTATTTTTGTCTTGGAAATTTTCTAATTCTTGTTTTTTTTTCTCTCTCTTATTTTTATGACTTGTTAATTAAGACTTGCTAGTTTTGGTTTTCAGATTTCTTTATGATTTCATAAATTAGCAGACTTCCTGCACACACTTTGCATTTCTGACTTATACATCATTCTTTTACATTTTCGTCTGATTCACAGACTATCAAGGCTCCAAAAGTAAGTGAAAATCAAGGTTTGAAAAAAGGGGGTGGGGAAGGGGGAGGGTGGGGGTGGTAAGTGGCTTGGGGGAGTGGGTGGGGGGTGGGCGTGTTGTGACTGTCTTGGAAAGACTTGTCAACTTAATCTCCAATTATCCTGGAACTTTTCTGCCTGGGAAGAGACAGAGCTGTGATCGCTCTTGGAGCTGTGAAGGCAGACAGGTATCAAAGAACCCACTGCCCCTTGGTTCCTCACTGGGCAATGGAATGATTCCTGGGGTACTCTTCCTTTAGATTTTTTTCACCCTGTGATTGATGTTTCAGGACACTGATAAACCCAGAGTAAGTATTTGTGTGCCTTTCAAGACGGCTGCTTATGGTGTATATGACCTGAAACTATCATGTGTGTGATGTGCACTAACTCGGCCAGGCATTTGTTGTCTGTGCTCTGGATAAGTGGGAAAAAATGTCAGAAGTTTTTCCTAAGCTAGGAGTTGATTTTTTCATGAATATTTTAATTGTTTCTCAATCATTGTATTTCAGTGACCTCATTAACATATTGAAATGTCCATTCAACTTTGCATAGCGCAAGTTGCACTGTAACTTTAGAAAGTAGATTTCTTTTTTGTCTTTTTCATAAATATCACTTCAGTGGAATATCTCATCCCCATAAAATTAGTGGTGATAAATCTCAAAGTCTTTACATTTTTCAGTGTTAAAAAAAGCACTATAGGATTACTTTTTTACTGGAATAGTAGAAAGTTTGCAAAACATTTCTTGCTAGTGTGACCTTTATACTACTAACTCTCTAAAAAAAATTACAGCAACGTTGTGACTTTGCAACTTTTCCATCTAAGCATTGTTTGATTACTCACAACTATGACATTGTTTTTGTATTTTAAAAAACAGCAGACAAAAACTTTGCAAAAATGGAAGCTTTCCATACTCTCATTGAAATTAGGGTCAGTCTCCTGAACCCAGCTTTCATGAGGCTACATGCATAAGTAATCATATCTTCTGTCATCCATCACAACAACATGTATTCTATACTAAATCTGTGATTCCAACTCCTCCCAGCGATCATTATTTGTTTTGTCTTCTGGAATCCGGCAGTCTATCTTTTTTACCCATGGATTCATCTGCTTTCCGGAAGCTTTCCTGTTGGATCTCTATCAAACCTGTGTTGGTTTGGGGTTGTTGTCCTGTGCTAAGCTGCTTTTTGGTGTTTGGATCTGTGAGTGGCTACCTGTGTCCGTCCCTCTAGCTGCCCCTCGCTCTGCCCCTCTGTCTGTCTGTTTCTGACTTGTTGCTGAGACTCTCTATGCTCTGGTGAAGCAATTGAGTATGAAGGTGTATTATTTCTCTGACAAAACTACATACTTGTTATACATATTCATGATCAAGCACTCTTCATACATAACAGATAATACATGCATTTAAATGATTTGCAACACATATGTATTAATTTTTGTAAAAGTAAGAAAGTGATCTCCTAGGTTATGATTTTACATTGCATTACACATGCAGGACACATGTTTACTTGTCAAGAGCCAGGGAACTGCATGTTTGTATTATCTAATGACACATCATTGGCATAACTTCGTATGCAGTGACTTGTGGGTTTCTTGCAAATGTGTTAACTGTGAAGTGGAGAATGAAGTCCTCACAGAATGACTGGTTTTGCATTGTGTATCTGACTGCTTCTGCTGCGATTACTGCGCCACCATTCTGTCTTGTTTACTGGCTTGCTTCACTAATCTGAGGAAGACTTGGTGTCCTGAGAATGTTGCCATAGCAACATCTCTGGCATGGAGTAATTTTTGTTTTCATTTTTTGAAGAGAGCCTATGTCGTGGGTGGATTGATGTGGTGTACTCAGTCTCTGTGAGTGAGAACTGGATGTATTCCGTCTTCTTAGAAGGACACTTAATTTTTTTGTATGAGTCTCCAACCCCTATAGAATTCAAGGGATGTCCTAAATCTTTCATGTCATCATTTTGTGTTCAGTATACATGTAGTTGAGAAATGTTAGAACTCATTTCTTGTAGTTTTTGTGAAGGTTTTCTGAGCTCCCCTCAGATCTCTGAATGAGTTCAGTAATTAAGACTGGCCATGAACTAATGAAGATGCCCTTTTCATCAGTTCTTGTTCCAACAGTGTCCTTTTCATCATGTGAAAACTCACTTTGACAGTGTGTGTTGTTTACTCATACTCCTTTTCTCTGTGACTTTCTGTGAGCATCATGGTAGATGTTATATGATCAAGTGTGCATTCTCCTCGTGATCTTAAATGTAGTCTTCAGAGTAGTTCTTGCCTGACAGTATGGTTTAATAACTGTGCAAGCTCTCATGTGACTTCCTGGCATCTCGATAGGTTTCCTGTCCTGGTTCTTGTGTAGTATTCACACACCTTCAGGACTGCACCTGATTGATGTGGAAGAGTCACATACAGGTGGAGCTGCTTAACGTCCTCCTCATCAGAGAACATTCTGGAAGGCTGAGAAAGCTCCTATTGGGATGATTTTTTGTTTTTTGGCACGTCATAGATATTGAACCAACATACTCACAGTCACACAGAGAGGAAGGTCCATCATAGACATTGAACCCACACTCTCACAGTCACACAGAGAGGAAGGTCCGTCATAGACATTGAACCCACACTCTCACAGTCACACAGAGAGGAAGGTGCACGTCATAGACATAGAGCAAACATTCTCACAGTCACACAGAGAGGAAGGTCCATCACAGACATTGAACCAACATACTCACAGTCACACAGAGAGGAAGGTCCGTCATAGACATAGAGCAAACACTCTCACAGTCACACAGAGAGGAAGGTCCGTCATAGACCTTGAACCCACACTCTCACAGTCACACAGAGAGGAGGGTACACGTCATAGACATAGAGCAAACATTCTCACAGTCACACAGAGAGGAAGGTCCGTCATTGACATTGAACCAACACTCTCACAGTCACACAGAGAGGAAGGTCCGTCATAGACATTGAACCCACACTCTCACAGTCACACAGAGAGGAAGGTGCACGTCATAGACATTGAACCCACACTCTCACAGTCACACAGAGAGGAAGGTCCATCATAGACATTGAACCAACATACTCACAGTCACACAGAGAGGAAATTGCACGTCATAGACATTGGACCAACACTCTCACAGTCACACAGAGAGGAAGGTCCGTCATTGACATTGAACCAACATTCTCAGTCACACAGAGAGGAAGATCTGTCATAGACATTGAACCAACACTCTCACAGTCACACAGAGAGGAAGGTCCATCATAGACATTGGACCACGTCCATTCTCATAGTCACACAGAGAGGAAGGTCCGTCATAGACATTGAACCAACATTCTCACAGGCACAAAGAGAGGAAGGTCCATCATAGACATTGAACCAACACTCTCACAGTCACACAGAGAGGAAGGTCCGTCATTGACATTGAACCAACATTCTCAGTCACACAGAGAGGAAGATCTGTCATAGACATTGAACCAACACTCTCACAGTCACACAGAGAGGAAGGTCCATCATAGACATTGGACCACGTCCATTCTCATAGTCACACAGAGAGGAAGGTCCGTCATAGACATTGAACCAACATTCTCACAGTCACACAGAGAGGAAGGTCCGTCATAGACATTGAACCAACACTCTCACAGTCACACAGAGAGGAAGGTCCGTCATTGACATTGAACCCACACTCTCACAGTCACACAGAGAGGAAGGTACACGTCATAGACATTGAACCAACATTCTCACAGTCACACAGAGAGGAAGGTCCGTCATAGACATTGAACCAACACTCTCACAGTCACACAGAGAGGAAGGTGCACGTCATAGACATTGAACCAACATTCTCACAGTCACACAGAGAGGAAGGTCCGTCATAGACATTGAGCCAACAATCTCGCAGTCACACAGAGAGGAACTTCCTTCGCAGACATTGAACCAACATTCTCACAGTCACACAGAGAGGAAGGTCCATCATAGACATTAAACCCACACTCTCAAAGTCACACAGAGAGGAAGGCCCATCATAGACATTGAACCAACATTCTCACAGTCACACAGAGAGGAAGGTCTGTCAAAGACATTGAACCAACATTCTCACAGTCACACAGAGAGGAAGGTGCATCACAGATGTCCACCTTGTACATTCATATTCATTCATGCGCACCAGTTACAACACATAGGAATGACACAGGGGAGCTGCCGATAGGATTTCTCCCTGGGACAGGTGAAATATGGATTGCTTCTTGCTGTGTCCCCCTCATCAAGCTTGCTGTGTCCCCCTCATCAAGCTTGCTCTCAGGACCGCTTCAGTAGCTCAGCCACAGGCAGCCCCAAGCAGCCATATAGGCTGCCAGACCACTGAGATGGGGTCAGGACATATTTAATTCAGGCTTTTCAACTAATAGTTCAGAAATAATCATGAGTGTCTTCGCACATGACATTTGTGGCATTTTGATTGTACAGTACATGTGTACTCCTATGCATGATTATTTTTATGAACAGAATTCATATTTGAACATTTTTTTATATTGGACTTTGACTCCTCTTCTGTTTTTCAGTCTTGATCCTGCTTTGTTTTGCTCATTTGCTCTGGGGGGTTTTAGTTCCATGTTCTATCATTAGGCAACTTAAAAGTCTGAGACTTATGAAAAAAGGGTGTGCATATTATGCACAACCATCGTAATCATCGTAATGTCTTTGTATTTGAACATGTAAACCTTGATGAAGCTGTTTAGTAAAGTAAATGGAGTCACTTATTTCCCTCCACAGTCAATTTAGACAGATATGACTGGTAGAATGTCTTCATTACATTTCTTCTCTCATGTGTATTGTAGTAGAGTGTATCCCGATTTACACAGGCAATATAAGAATGTATGCCAATTAACCTTTGGTTGAAACACTGGCACTCAAGCCAATGTTTTCTCTTCTCCAATAACATGCACCTTGCAGACATCTGTCATCTCCTGTTACCATGATCAATGTTGCCACAGCGACACCCTTGCCCTTCAACAGTAATGTATGCACTTTACATCGTGATCTTAAAATGACAGTGGCAGAGTCAGTATGCACATGAAAGTATTCTTCCCCCAAGGATATTATTCAATGTAAACAACGTTTTAGGAAAGGTTAATTTTTACCAATGTTTTTTGCCAAGTTGAGGATTTTTCTGCATGCATTTTCAACTATTCTTTCCTCTGGAATGGCACCAACATCAAACCGTGTCAGCCATCACCAAGAAAATTGGCATTCTAAGACAGGCAATGTATGCCGATTCTTCCTCTCTTTTATTTCTCTTTTCATTTCACTTATGTTCATTTTTCCCTGCATGTGCTGATGAACATGGCCTGGGCATGTAGTGAACATGGCCTTGGAAAATCTTTGCTGAGGAAAACTTTCTTCCTGGCAGGTGCGAAACATGTTCTTCCACGACGGGAAAAGCCGCATCGACTTCATTCTCGTGTGGGCACCAAAGGAGAAAAAGCAGGAGGAGGAGGTGGCTGCCAAAGCACGCCACATCTTTGAGGAGAGTCTGGTGAAGGAGGGACTGACTCTGGAGAGAGATGAGGTGAGTGGGTGTGTCAGGTGTAGAATTCGCATGTAGATCTACAGGCACCACTGTCATAAGGGTCCCATCTTGTCTTCTCCACCTTACACAGTTTGGGACTTTTTAGCATCTTCAATATAGTGAAAATAACGATAAACGGAATGAAATGGAGAGTAACAATAAATTAATGTGAAGAAATGACAATGAAAAGTAATGATATGAAAAATAGAATTGATGATAGATTTTGGCAACACTTGTTGTCATTAAATGATCAGCTGTGTATCTTTGTCATGGTTCCAGCAACAGGTTCTTACCTTGTATGTGCGAGGGCATTTATTCCTTCACTCTGAGTTGTAGAGATGTGGTGCATCCGAGTTACCTTTCCCTGAATGCAACAAAAAATTTTTAGTTGCATGAGCTATCATATGAATTTCTTCCAAGGCACAGCTGATCTCATGTCACAGCAGATCTCATGTCATGGCATATCTCATGTCATGGCAGATCTCATGTCACGGCAGATCTCATGTCATGGCTGATCTCATGTCACGGCAGATCTCATGTCATGGCAGATCTCATGTCATGGCAGATCTCATGTCATGGCAGATCTCATGTCATGGCAGATCTCATGTCACACCACTGTTCCAGATCTCCACAAGTTTGTTGGCATTAGTCCTGAGGTGCGTTCTCCAGACTAAGATATGCTAGTCAATGGCAATTGAAATGGCTTTTTTCTTCTTTCTCAAAAGTGATTGCTATACTCGTACAGGAGCTGGTATCAAAATTAGGACAAAAAAGGCAGGCAGTGTCTGCTTTTGGAAAGGAATGGGTGTGTGTTTGTGTATTCATTCTGTTATATACATGGTTATGTCCATGATGCTGAACAGGTTAGCAGCCAAGATTAGTACTACATATGTCTGATAAATAGATGAGTAGTCTACTAAGAAAATTCAGCAAATGCAATTGTGTAAATGTGCTTATAGAACATTATACAAGTTTTGTTTAACTTTTATGGAATAATGTGTCATGCCTAAAAACCTTTATGTATTGCCTGTCCTTCATTCCACTTAGAGTTATTATGTAAATTGTTGGTAAATAATCATGTTAATTGCTGTTAATTTCTTGTTGATTAAACATTGATTAGATCTGTTCAGCATGCTGCTGTTATGAAAAGGAAAAATCCCAAACGGAATGTAAACATTGGCTTTGATGTGCATCCATGCAATTTCTATTTCAGAGGAAGCCAGATCTTAAGTATGTTAAAATCCACGCTCCGTTTGAAGTCCTGGAACGTTATGCAAACATCATGAAATTGAGATTGCCAATGAAGGAGGTGAGTTTCACAGCCTTGATGCATAACAATGATAAGTTTAGTAGAAATCATTCTCCCATTTCTTCTTTTTTAAACAAGCTGGTTCTTTCTTCTTTTTTTCTTAACAGCTCAGAAGATTTGAGTTTAAAAAATTGCTTTCACGATGCAGAATTGTAATTTCACAGAAACTAGTTCTTTTTTAAGATAAAAAATAAAAAGATTATATCTGTATGTTACACATCAAATCGAAGACAAAGAATTGTTAGGACAGGTTGATTAGTAAGGGACACCAGTCCATCTTTAGGAACTTGAGCATAGTGTTCTGCAGTTGAATTAAATACTCTTATTTTGAGTTGTGTGCTTCATGTGTGCCAATTGCATCTGTAATGGCATGACTCCTATTCAAAAGCTAAATGTATGTACCTCATCTCCTTTCTTTTCTCTCCCTAGTCCCTGGTGCTACGGACTGTCTCCAGGAAATATGAATCTTGGGAGGTATGTACGCTGGAGATATTTTCCGAGTGCAATGGCAAGGAATTGCCTCTGCAGTTTGGTGCTTGGGGATAGTCAGTGAGCACAGAGTTACTGGCCTTCATTTCACTGCCAGGATTGACTCATGAAAATATTTTAAAATATAGTTCCAGGCAACTTGCATCCTTCAATTTCTTATTTCTTCTTGTGAACCATTTAGCAAATATCCTTTTCTCTTTGTCACATCATGGTGAAAGAGTTCCTTTTGTATGAATAAGTTCAACTCTTGGTCATGTAGAATTTTCAAGTCATTACTTTCTTAACTGGAATGATAATGGAGTGGAATTATTTGCAGCGAAAACTTGTTCTTATCATGGGTAGTGCAGCGGTGAGCAGCATCCTCTTGCAGTCACTTTCCTTTCCCAATTAATGAATACAGCATGGTCAGCGTCAGTGGATGTGTGTGTCTGTGTCTGTGAGAATTCTGACGGCTTAACCTAAATTTCCTTTTCCAAGAGTATTCACAAATTTGAACGTCACATTAAACTGATAGGAAGAGAACACAAATCATCAAATTAGTCAGTTTTACAAATTCTGGAGGCCTGGGTGGAGATGGTACAATGTTTATTTCATTGGTAAGTGTCGTGATAGTTATTTCTAAAGATGACAATTGGGGGACTGAGGAATTGATTTGTGCTACTTAAGTTTTTTGCCTCATGGCAGATACTGCCTTTGCAGCAATACAGAGCAGAAGTGGCAACGCCAGGTGCTCACATAACCCAACTATCGATCCTAAGTGTTCACTATTCCCAACTGTCCAATAGGGCATAGCCAGGTGCTCACATAACCCAACTATCGATCCTAAGTGCTCACCATTCCCAACTGTCCAATAGGGCATAGCCAGGTGCTCACATAACCCAACTATCGATCCTAAGTGCTCACTATTCCCAACTGTCCAATAGGGCATAGCCAGGTGCTCACATAACCCAACTATCGATCCTAAGTGCTCACCATTCCCAACTGTCCAATAGGGCATAGCCAGGTGCTCACATAACCCAACTATCGATCCTAAGTGATCACCATTCCCAACTGTCCAATAGGGCATAGCCAGGTGCATTCTAGTAAACTAGAGATTTCGCCTACCGGCAAATGTATCTCTAGCATAGTTCACATCACGTGATGGAAGGTTTTTGGCCAATTTATTCATACGGAGGTCACACGAGAGGCTTGTGGGATAGCCGATGTGCTCCCTCATATACGCCGTTAAAGTAGTTCTAAGACTATTTCGCACAAAACTCTTAACTTACTCTTGTTGAGACAACAAACAAGCGTTTATTCGATACAATAAAATGTTTGTGTTGAAATGGAAACAAGTTTTGACATCTGAATGATTTTTGTAAAAAGTGGAGAGAAAAATAGTATCAGAACGAACTATTTTTGGCGCAAGGCTGTAATGCGAAGGGTCAAGCCTATTACGCATTCATTGCAAACAGTGCCAGAGTCAATACTCGGGTTTACAGAATGAGCCAGGTGCTCACATAACCCAACTATCGATCCTAAGTGCTCACCATTCCCAACTGTCCAATAGGGCATAGCCAGGTGCTCACATAACCCAACTATCGATCCTAAGTGCTCACCATTCCCAACTGTCCAATAGGGCATAGCCAGTGCTCACATAACCCAACTATCGATCCTAAGTGCTCACCATTCCCAACTGTCCAATAGGGCAATGCCAGGTGCTCGCATAACCCAACTATCGATCCTAAGTGCTCACTATTCCCAAATGTCCAATAGGGCATAGCCAGGTGCTCACATAACCTAGCTATCGATCCTAAGTGCTCACTATTCCCAACTGTCCAATAGGGCATAGCCAGGTGCTCACATAACCCACCTATCGATCCTAAGTGATCACCATTCCCAACTGCCAATAGGGCATAGCCAGGTGCTCACATAACCCAACTATCGATCCTAAGTGATCACCATTCCCAACTGTCCAATAGGGCATAGCCAGGTGCTCACATAACCCAACTATCGATCCTAAGTGATCACCATTCCCAGCTGTCCAATAGGGCATAGCCAGGTGCTCACATAACCCAACTATCGATCCTAAGTGATCACCATTCCCAACTGTCCAATAGGGCATAGCCAGGTGCTCACATAACCCAACTATCGATCCTAAGTGCTCACCATTCCCAACTGTCCAATAGGGCATAGCCAGGTGCTCACATAACCCAACTATCGATCCTAAGTGCTCACTATTCCCAACTGTCCAATAGGGCAGCTCAGGGCAGTCATTGCAAATGACCAGTAATCTTGGCTACTTGACAGGCACCACACTGTGGCGACTGGGGAAGAAAGTCCCCTAGAAAAATATCCTGTGTAACCTGCAGATTAATATTAATTATCATTATTTTTCTCCAGAATACATCAGACTCGTGCATGATGTCTCGTAATGAACGAGGGAGGAATGTCCATGAAAAAAACTCCCTAAAACCTTTCATTCGCATCAATAAACTGTAAGCGATCTAACCAGTTTGGAACCCTCATCTCCATCATTTGACATAATCTTATAGAGATGATGATACCAGGTAGTTTGTATTGTGTCGGTCTGTAACGGGTTAAACTTAAACTGTCAGGGATAGATGATTGAAAATGGAAGTAAATGAGCCCGATGGATGGCCTATCAGCCTTTGAAGCCTATGTAAGGCCAGTCTCTGTGATAACCTATGGAAGTAAGAGAAAGAACAGTCAAGTTACAATGTCCCTATATATTCTTGTAACCCCCAACCTACAGGGGGATAAATGAGCCTGAAACCATCTGCATCTTGATAAAATCTAGACTAAAAAAATCTAAATGCCCATCATTCACAAAAAGTATAATAAGTTTTACATTTGTGTTCAGCTGTGGATAATTACTTCAGAAACCCATTGGTGTTTTCTCTGTATCGGATATAAAAGATGTAGTGTAAGGTTACCTTAGGGATGTATGCTGAAGACAGTGTTTTTCTGTATTAAAACTTGAGTTGGCTCTTGCATTCTTACTTTATTAGTGTGTGTGTGTGCATGAAGCATGATAATAGGTTTTGGCTTGCTGTCAATGTTATTGGTGTTATTTTGCAGTTTTCTGAGGCAGGGAGATTTCAAGAATTACATGTGTGATTTTTTTGCATTCCATTATTTAATTTTTCTAATTATTTTGGGTTTATCTTTGGAATTTCATTTGCACCCAACATGAATCACTCATCAGCATACTCAACTCATACCATCTTGGATTTGATTGAATCCTGTCATGGGTCGTCATTATCTGGAACCTGCATTTCACTGCCAAATCACAACCGTTTCTTCCAATGACACTCGGTGGCTGTTGTTGTAGGATGTTCATACAAAGCGGCTTGCCAAGGCTAGTAACCACAGGGGGGAGCGGGTATGTCCTGAATGTTCTTCCCAGTTCGCCAGCCAAGCACCCAGTGCTAAAGCTTACAGTTCTTAGCTTGGTATGGTGGAGATGATAGTATGTGTAGTCTCTTCAGTGTCGGGCACCGTGTGTGTAGACAGAGTTGCTTTCCAATAGAGGTTCACCAAGAATGCATGTTGCCTTTCGGAATTTTGACTCACATGAATGCAAATGATTGTAATGATCTATGAAAAGTTGGTTAGCTGACAAGTTACATCTTGAAAGCTGCTCACTCCTTTCATCTCCTTGTGTACAGCCCTTTCAAAAATGCAATTTTAAACGTTTTTTCCTAAAAGGTTTGGCCCAGGAGTTGAAAATGTGGATGTCATGTTTGTGTTCAATTTGACCACTTCACTGGACACTGAGACAGTAAAGTTAAAAAATTCCAATAAAGGAGCCATTTCCCTACTACCAAATAACACAGGAATCTTGAATTTTACACATCATCAAATGTGATGATGTATTCACATAGTCGCCATAATTGATTATCAGATTTGCCAGAAATGGTGTTGGCTGGTGCATATCATTTGAAATCGTTCAGCCCAGGAATAAATAATTCTGCTGAATGGTATTGGACAGGGACCTGTCCATATTGATGCCTCATTTTGCTTGCTCAGCTGGACAGCTTGGACTATGATGTCATCTTGACCAAGATGATTTAATTTGATAATGTTGTCTCAAGGATGATGCTTGTCAACCTGGCAGTCAGACTTTGTAGTAGAGAGTATCTGTGCAAAAAAAAGTGTGATATAGGATGCAAAAACTGCTCCTGATGGTGAATTATTTTTCCCTTTGGACACTCCTGTGAGTCAAAAGAGCTTAGTCATGTGAGTCGAAAGAGCTTAGTCCTTTGAGCAAGTTTGTTTTTTTATTTGTGGAAATGGTGGCTAATGCATGGGTAGGCTGAAGGTTGAGAGTGACAATAGTCTGGTTTTCTTTCTCCCCATCTCCCATGCAAGCATGCATGATTGGAACGGTACGAATCACACAATATTGCTCCACTTTTGAAGTCAAGTTGATGTTACTATGTTCCCTCCCAAGTTTTGCCCATTGATACACACCTCCATTTGTTAATTACATGAACCATGCATGCAAATCTCTTACCCAGTTTGCTTCATCTGTTTGATCAGCTGTAACATCATCATTGTTTGTAATGTTATGGAACGAACACTTATTTTGACAATACCAGCTATCAGGCTTTTAATTGGGGGAAAAAAATTATTATGCATCCAAGATAATTTGCTACCTCTTTTCATTTTTAGCATTTAGAAATGCCTTGATTTTGCTTAGATGTATTATGACAACATTTTGTTTACTTTTTATGCAGAAACCTACTTATTTGTTTCAAGTGGGTATGCTGTGTGTGCATGTGAGCTAACACTGTTTGCTGCTTGTGGAGGAAGAGCTTCTGCTCACACTTTGTGTCTGTGTGCTGGAACTGTCATAGACAGAGTGAGAGGGTAGAGCAGTGGGTGGGGATGAGAAGTAGGGGGATGATGAACAGTGATGGGTCCCTGGCTGAATGGTCAGTGCACTGTACCTGCAGTTGCTTTGAGCTAGTGAGTGTGACGTTTGAATCTGTGTGGATCAAAGAGTTGCATCTTTGAGCACGATGCGTCACTCACATTTCTTCTCCTCACCCAGGAGTAACATGGGTACCTGTGAGGGCAGAGCTAGAAAGAAAATTGTGAAAAACTAACTGTGGCGCATCCATCCAAAGCCTGGTTGTACGCTCTCCAGAGAGGTGTGATGGTGTTAGAATGATAATAAAGGTAGCCCGATGACCAGGGGGTAGAGGTGTGTGATTTGAGCACCCAGCAATGGGGTGAAAGTTGCAGTATAGAAAGGACACCCTTACCTGTATCTTTGAGAACGATCCATGGACAAAGTTTGACTTGCAGCGAGTGATGAGCACCTTATTTAAATGCTGAATCTGGCAGAGTGACACTCCTATTGTACAAACTAACTAGTGCCCCCTTTTACTTTTTACTTTGGACTCGTACTATCTGGGTTTTTTACTGTTTGCAGTGCCGCTAAGATTCTTGGCGCAATTAACTTTTTTCCCTCTCGTTTTACATTGCCTCACTCTCTCATTGCTGTTTGTAAATTTCATAGAACTAAAACCATCTTTGATTTTGGGGTGAAAGGATGGCACTCATTGATGGTAACAGAGAGAAGATGGATTTGATGAGGCTGGACAGCAAGCTGAGACAAATATGCTTGTGAAAGTGAATTCTAACAGAAAAAGTGGAGTGATTAGAATCTGTACCTGAAACTCTTTGTGAATGTTGTGCTTTGCTATGATAAAACTTGTAAAATGGAGCGTGTTTGAATTTGTAGCATGAGATCATGAATTTTGTCATTACAAGAACTCATAAATGTTTACCTTGCTTAACTTGAATGGACTGATAAACAACTTTATTGCTTGTATAGGTTCCTGGTAACTTAACAGTTAAAGTGTCACTGTCTCTTTGTAGACTGAACTATTTTAAATAATAAATGCTACTACTGATCTTCCACCTCACTACTACTTTGAAACTGTAATAACATGTGGAATTTCTTCCCCACTGTAACATTAGTGTACCTCTACAAGCAAACTCATCAGCAGATCTCCAGACAATGCAGACTTTTGATCCTGTTGAAAGCCTCTAGTGGCATTTGTCACAGTGTCTGCTGGCGGGGTATATGCACTGCTGTGGTTTCTTCTAGAATCCTGGGGAGGCAGTGTCTGTGAAGATCTGGGAGACTGTCAGGGGCTTCTTCAGCAAGTTCCTGAAACCGTTTGAGATCAGTGAAGAGGATGTGCCCCCAATGAAACACTGCTACACCAGCCCCTACAGCCAGGACAAGAGCTATCTGTGAGTGCCTGGAGATGCAGCTTGCCAGGAAGTCAGTGAAGGATGAGAGGCAGATTTCCCAGAAGCTTTCCTAATGCATCATACACTTCCTCTTGCAGGATCAGAGGCACTTTTTGTTTTGAAAGGAATACGTACAAGAGATGAGCACACATAAGGAGCACTCGCACAGTCTGACATTTTTCTGCTGATTGAACCTGTCCACATGGGTACTTACCTCAGCGCCCTTCCCAAAACAGTTTTCATGCCATTTGAAATTAAACACGCCTGTGGTCACATGTCAGGATCACATGTGATGCATTAGGATTGCATCTGGGAAACCCACCTAAGGTGGACCTGAAGACAGCTGAAGAAGAAGGTGAACCTGAAGAGGATAGAAGGAAATGGCGTACCTGTAGATGGTTGAAGATTGAAATGTTCCTGTAAGTGAAGATTGATAACCTTATGTAATGTAGTCTTCATTACAATGCTCTGTTTGTCTGTCTGTCTGTCTGTCTGTCTGTCTGTCTGTCTGTCTGTCTGTCTGTCTGTCTGCCTGCCTGCCTGTCTGTCTGTCTGTCTGTCTGTCTGTCTGTCTGTCTGTCTGTCTGTCTGTCTGTCTGTCTGTCTGTCTGTGTGTCTGTCTTTATGTCTGTGTGTCTGTCTGTGTCTGTGTCTGTCTGTCTGTGTCTGTCTGTCTGTCTGTGTGTCTGTCTGTGTGTGTGTCTGTCTGTCTGTCTGTCTGTCTGTCTGTCTGTCTGTCTGTGTGTCTGTCTGTGTGTGTGTCTGTCTGTGTGTGTTTCTGTATGTCTGTCTGTCTGTCTGTGTGTCTGTCTGTCTGTCTGTCTGTCTGTCTGTCTGTCTGTCTGTCTGTCTGTCTGTCTGTCTGTCTGTATGTCTGTCTGTCTGTCTGTGTCTGTCTGTCTGTCTGTCTGTCTGTCTGTCTGTCTGTCTGTCTGTCTGTGTGTGTGTCTGTCTGTCTGTGTGTCTGTCTGTCTGTGTGTGTGTGTGTGTGTGTGTGTCTGTCTGTCTGTCTGTCTGTGTGTCTGTCTGTCTGTGTGTCTGTCTGTCTGTGTGTCTGTCTGTGTGTCTGTCTGTCTGTGTGTGTCTTTCTGTCTGTCTGTGTCTGTCTGACTGTCTGTGTGTCTGTCTGTGTGTATGTGTGTCTGTCTGTCTGTCTGTCTGTCTGTCTGTCTGTCTGTCTGTGTGTCTGTCTGTGTGTGTGTCTGTCTGTGTGTTTCTCTGTCTGTCTGTCTGTCTGTCTGTCTGTGTGTCTGTCTGTCTGTGTGTATGTCTGTCTGTGTGTGTGTCTGTCTGTGTGTGTGTCTGTCTGTGTGTGTGTCTGTCTGTCTGTGTGTGTGTCTTTCTGTCTGTCTGTGTGTCAGTCTGTCTGTGTGTCTGTCTGTCTGTGTGTGTTTCTGTCTGTCTGTCTGTCTGTCTGTCTGTCTGTCTGTGTGACTGTCTGTCTGTGTGACTGTCTGTCTGTGTGTCTGTCTGTCTGTGTGTCTGTCTGCATGTCTGTCTGTCTGTCTGTCTGTGTGTGTGTCTGTGTGTCTGTCTGTCTGTCTGTTTGTCTGTGTGTGTGTGTGTGTGTGTGTGTGTCTGGCTGGCTGGCTGGCTGGCTTTCTTCTTTCTGAACTCCTTGTTCATTCAATCTTTGATTTTAGGTTTTTGACTCACATGCGAAGCAAAAGTGAGTCTATGTACTCAGCCGTGTCGTCCGTCCGTCCGTCCGTCCGGGCGTCCGTCCGGGCGTAAAAAACTTAAACGTTGGATTTTTCTCGGAGACTATTAAGTCTATCAACACCAAATGTGGCATGATGGTGTATGATGATAAGGCCTCCAAAAACATACATAGTGACTTGACCTTGCTTCAAGGTCAAGGTGACAGGAGCCATAAATGTGGTCTCAAAAACAGTCATTTTTCACATTTTCCCAATTTTCTCACACGTTATTGAGAATGGTGACCTTAGCTACAAGTGGTATATAGGTCAAAGCAAGTCCTATCTTTTGATACCAGTTTGGTTGACCTTGCTTCAAGGTCAAGGTCACAGGAGCTCTTCAAAGTTGGATTGTATACATATTTTGAAGTGACCTTGACCCTGAACTATGGCAGATAACTGTTTCAAACTTAATAATTATGTGGGGCACATGTTATACTTTCATCATGAGACACATTTGGTCACATATCATCAAGGTCAAGGTCACTTTGACCCTTATGAAATGTGACCAAAATGGGGTAGTGAACCACTAAAAGTGACCATATCTCATGGTAGAAAGTGCCAATAAGCACCATTGTGCTTCCTATGTCTTGAATTAACAGCTTTGTGTTGCATGACCTTGGATGACCTTGACCTTGGGTCAAGGTCACATGTATTTTGTTAGGAAAAATGTGTAAAGCATTTCTTTGTGTATGATTTCATTGGTAGGTTTAGTTGTTTGACCTTGACCTTGAAGGTCACCTGAAGGTCAAGGTCATATAAAGGTCAAGGTCAACCATGTGAGTCGTATGGGCTTTGCCCTTCTTGTTCTCCTTGTTATACCTTGTACCATAAAATCACGTTCCCCTTCTGATATTTTATGAATAGTTCTCATTATCAAAATGCTGAAATTCTTTTTTATTTTGTTTCAGCTTTGACATCCCCGAGGAACGAGAAACTTTCTTCTCTGTTGCAACCAGGAGTTGGATTGTTGACTTCATTCTGAGAAGGAAACCATTCAGCGAGGACAAGCAGAAAGCGTACTCTTTTGGTGAGCACTTTACAAGACTTTGGTTTGAGTGGGGAAAACATGTGATGAATTGTGGATTTTGGTAAGTATTCAAAGTAAGACCTTAATTTTAATAAGTAGAACATGTTAGGAATTGTGGAATTTGACAAGTATTGAAAGTGAGAGTGGTGCACTTGTGTGACATTTTTCTCTCTGCAGAGGAATGCACAATTCTTTGTTGAAAGCACGACACTGCTCACGCCTGGCACGACACTGCTCACGCCTGGCACGACACTGCTCACGCCTGGCACGACACTGCTCATGCCTGGCACGACACTGCTCATGCCTGGCACGACACTGCTCACGCCTGGCACGACACTGCTCACGCCTGGCACGACACTGCTCACGCCTGGCACGACACTGCTCATGCCTGGCACGACACTGCTCACGCCTGGCACGACACTGCTCACGCCTGGCACGACACTGCTCATGCCTGGCACGACACTGCTCATGCCTGGCACGACACTGCTCACGCCTGGCACGACACTGCTCACGCCTGGCACGACACTGCTCACGCCTGGCACGACACTGCTCACGCCTGGCACGACACTGCTCACGCCTGGCACGACACTGCTCACGCCTGGCACGACACTGCTCACGCCTGGCACGACACTGCTCACGCCTGGCACGACACTGCTCATGCCTGGCATGACACTGCTCATGCCTGGCACGACACTGCTCATGCCTGGCACGACACTGCTCACGCCTGGCACGACACTGCTCACGCCTGGCACGACACTGCTCACGCCTGGCAACAAAGCCTGGCACGACACTGCTCACGCCTGGCACGACACTGCTCACGCCTGGCACGACACTGCTCATGCCTGGCACGACACTGCTCACGCCTGGCACGACACTGCTCATGCCTGGCACGACACTGCTCATGCCTGGCACATTTGATACACATACATGTCACGCTAGAACCAGAAAAGAAGAAGACAATACAGAGAGTATTACATGACACTGAAGGTTTAGCCTACTGGACCTCCTTGAGTTTTGAATTTTCATTGTCAAGAAGGTTAGGAATTAGTTCAAGTTGGTCTAGAGAGACTGTATTATCAGATCTCTAATGGAGAATGCCAAGCTGAACCCATGTTGTGTCATTGCAAGATTCACATTGAAAAGATTACTCCTGATGCTGCAAAATCTTATCTCTCCACCAGCATTTGTTCAAAATTCATGCAGAGTTCTTTTCTGGAAGTTTAGTATGTTGCATATTGCTCCCCAGGTATCAAGAAGATGGTGTCAGACAAATACTACACAGACGCCTACCCCTTGCATGAGGTAAGTAGTGTAGACAAGATTTTTTCTTCTTCTTGGTTGTCTCTCGGGTGTCAAGGAAGACGACGCGCTGTGCCATCATCTGTGGATGTGCATAACGCTCCAAAGTCTAAACTCCAAGGCACACAGGCGGCCGCAGGTGGGGCAAGTAACACCGGTCTGGACAGAGGTTGAAGCAGCTCTGTGTCACCTTGCTCGCGCAGCTTCAAGACGACAACGGCGGCCATCTTTGAAAGCTCTTGCAGCTTTTCGGGTGGTGGCACGCCAGAGGGTTCTGTTGGCAGCAGTGGCCTCAAGATGTACTAAGGCCAACAGCAATGAAATAGTTCTGGTTATGGCTCAGGGAATCCACTCTTTTATTTTCAGTGAAAGATAGTTTGGTTTATGTTCAATGTGCCCTCTTCTTTAATAAAAAAAAGTTAAATTAAGTTTAGACTGACATATTACCTTAACCACACAATATTTGGGGGCTGTATCAATTATGGAACAATACTTGGACAATAGGTTCATCGAGCCAGTTTGACATGCTAAGCTGCTTAATATGCTTGAATGAGCAGCAAAAGAAAGTACAGTTTAAAATGCTGCTGCCTCTGCTCAGAATATTAGGACTGGTGAGCAGTAGGGTAGTGAAGAGGGTGTGCTAATTAATGGTGAAATGTTCACTACCATTGATCACTTAATTTACACTGAAGTCAAGGAAAGTACCGAGGCAGCCTTAGCTTGTGGTAAGATGTGTCCCTAGCTGACTGTGTGTTGTGGGCCCTTTGTGGGTTGGGGGTAAGAATAGACCCCCTGCATCCCTGGACACAATTCTGGAGAGAGACCCCTGCATCCCTGGACACAATTCTGGAGAGAGACCCCTGCATCCCTGGACACACTTCTGGAGAGAGACCCCTGCATCCCTGGACACAATTCTGGAGAGAGACCCCTGCATCCCTGGACACAATTCTGGAGAGAGACCCCTGCATCCCTGGACACACTTCTGGAGAGAGACCCCCTGCATCCCTGGACACACTTCTGGAGAGAGACCCCCTGCATCCCTGGACACACTTCTGGAGAGAGACCCCCTGCATCCCTGGACACAATTCTGGAGAGAGACCCCCTGCATCCCTGGACACACTTCTGGAGAGAGACCCCCTGCATCCCTGGACACACTTCTGGAGAGAGACCCCCTGCATCCCTGGACACACTTCTGGAGAGAGACCCCTGCATCCCTGGACACAATTCTGGAGAGAGACCCCTGCATCCCTGGACACAATTCTGGAGAGGCCAGTCACTGGGGAAATCAAGACTTGCTCTAACCAGCTCTAGTGATTGGGTGATCAACTACCTTACATAGCCCACAGAGGCTGATGGGCAGTAAAACTGTCGTCATCGTCATCATCATCATCATCATCATCATCATCATCATCTTCATAATCGTCGTAGTCGTCGTCATCGTCGTCATCATCATCATCATCATCATCATCATCATCATCATCTTCATCATCATCGTCGTCGTCATTGTCGTCGTCGTCATCATCATCGTCGTCATCAATCATCATCATCATCAATCATCATCATCATCATCATCATCATCATCATCATCATCATCATCATCATCATCATCATCATCACCACCATCATCACCAGCAGCAGCAGCAGCAGCAGCAACATCATCAACATAATTATCAACACCATCATCATCAACATCATCCTGACCTGTGTGCTGTGCATGGCAGGGCCACTGGAAGGCCGGCTCCGCCCCTAACCCCCGAAAGCTGCTGTTTGACCACTGGGCATACTGGCGCAACGCCCTCAAGTTCCAGCCCATCGACCATGTCAGGTATGCAGCTCTCGCCAGTGATCTCAGTAGCTCTTGCAGAGCTCTGAAATGGTGTGGTTGCTTAAGACTGTCAGACATGGTGAGACAGAAAAATGGTCCCTCTGCCTCTGATACAAACGGTTTTTTTGGTTCGCTGACACAGTATCTACTGTGTATGCAGAAGGTAAAACATGTCTCAGTGAGACAATTCAACTGGTTCCACCCTTCACCATTATGGGTGCTAGCATTGTTTGGGAAAAATTGCGAAATCCACATTGCTGCCCATCAATTTTTCCTCCAAATGATGATGAAGGTTCCCATTGGCTGACTGACAAAACTGTATTGGTGAAACACCACAAATTTAGAGCATGTTCTAACATTAAACACTTGAGACAGTGTACCCAAGAGACAAAGATTTCCTTGATACAACCGCTCACACACGAGGAGATATGCATTTTGAGTAAAGATATTGAGGAAACACATGTTTCTGTTTCGTTGTGAGCAGCAACCTTAAGCTTGCAGTTGCAGTGAAGATGATTGCATTCTTTCACCAACAATTCATAGTTTTAAAGTTGCATCCACTTCTTTAAAAAAATAGAATTGATGAAATTTCAGTACTTTCAGAGCCCAAGAGATTATGGAGCCATAGTGTCTAGTTGGTTTTTAAAGGGTGAACCAAGACAGAAAAGGATGATTTTTTTAAATAGGTATTTCATTGAAGAGGGCAGAATTTACTGTCCTTGTTTTAATCAGTATTTGCATTTTAAATGGTTATGTGATGTTTATTTTAGGGTGAGTATGGGGAGAAATACCCATGAATGCTTGCTATGTAAAGAGTGTTTTTGAAAGAGCTAAGGGTGTGCCGAGTTGTTTAAAGAGATACCTTGAAAGGAAATTGGGGATGCTGTGCATGATTCCAAGAGTACTGCTGGTGGAAGATGGGTTTATACCATAAATGCTTTTTGCAGAAATTTTTGGGGTAAAGATAGGTTTGTACCCTGTACTGAATGTAGATATATCTGATTATTTTTTTGGGAGATCTTTGGATTAAAAAAATTTCAGAGAGTAATTTAAGGAGAAAATAGGCCTGCACACTTGCATTTCAATTTTCAATGGAGTATACAGTGTGGATGTATTTAATAACTTTGCAGAGATTTCTTTGGGGAGAAGTTAGGCCTCTACACATATATTTCAATTTAATATGGAACATTTCAGGGGGAAGGTGAGACTGCATGTAATAATGTAATCATTGTGGATGCGTTTCATAACTTTGCAGGAATTACTTTGGGGAGAAGATAGGCCTGTACTTTGCCTGGCTGGGATTCTACACCACAATGCTGGTGCCTGCTGCTCTCTTTGGGCTCGCCGTCTTCATCTACGGCCTCATCATCATGTACACCAACGTCACCACGTACGTACAGTTGTCTCCCCCTCTCACAAGTTGTCTCCCTTCCCACCTCCTATGAGTTGCCTCCCCTGCTACCTACTGTGAATTATTTTCCCTGTCACCAAGTCAGTGCTGGAGTGTTGTAAGGACAGTTTGGAAACAAAATGACTGGATGAAGATGTGGCAATGTATGGGAGAATCAAGTAAAAAGTATGCAGAAAATGTACATAGGGAAATCACTGCGAGTGCCATTCTTTCATAGAGTTTACTGCAAATGCAATTCTTACACTGAATTTATTGAAATATCAGTACTGCGGAGATTTTCCAAACTGGTATTTTAATCATCGCCTGAACATGGTGATTATGTTTGAGGTCATTTGAAAAGAGCTTGAAAACCTTGGATTCCCCTGTTGTCAGCGATAACTACAGCAATCAGTTGCGACTGTTGAATAGTTTCGACTGGGTACAGCATAGACACAACCTGTACACGTTTAGTGACTCCATGGGAGTCAGGTATTGAAGTAAAATGGTGATTTTCTCATTAAAAGTTTCTCTGTGCTACTGCAGCCCACTGGCGAGGCTGCAATTTTTTTTTACTCACATGCGAAGCAAAAGTGAGTCTATGTACTGAGCCGTGTCGTCCGTCCGTCCGTCCGGGCGTCCGGGCGTCCGTAAAAAACTTAAACGTTGGATTTTTCTCAGAGACTATTAAGTCTATCAACACCAAATGTGGCATGATGGTGTATGATAACAAGGCCTCAAAAAACATACATAGTGACTTGACCTTGCTTCAAGGTCAAGGTCACAGGAGCCATAAATGTGGTCTCAAAAACAGTCATTTTTCACATTTTCCCAATTTTCTCCCACGTTATTGAGAATGGTGACCTTAGCTACAAGTGGTATATAGGTCAAAGCAAGCCCTATCTTTTGATACCAGTTTGGTTGACCTTGCTTCAAGGTCAAGGTCACAGGAGCTCTTCAAAGTTGGATTGTATACATATTTTAAAGTGACCTTGACCCTGAACTATGGAAGATAACTGTTTCAAACTTAATAATTATGTGGGGCACATGTTATACTTTCATCATGAGACACATTTGTTCACATATCATCAAGGTCAAGGTCACTTTGACCCTTATGAAATGTGACCCAAATGGGGTAGTGAACCACTAAAAGTGACTGATATCTCATGGTAGAAAGTGCCAATAAGCACCATTGTGCTTCCTATGTCTTGAATTAACAGCTTTGTGTTGCATGACCTTGGATGACCTTGACCTTGGGTCAAGGTCACATGTATTTTGGTAGGAAAAATGTGTAAAGCTTTTCTTAGTGTACGATGTCATTGGTAGGTTTAGTTGTTTGACCTTGACCTTGAAGGTCACCTGAAGGTCAAGGTCATATAAAGGTCAAGGTCAAGCATGTGAGTCGTATGGGCTTTGCCCTTCTTGTTAAATATTGACACGGGCAATGCACAATAAATAAACAAACACATTTCCAGGATACACAGCTTGCTTGGTTTGGGCTCGGGTCCTGCTGCACTGCTCTGAAAGGTCAAGGCAGAGGAGCTCTGTTTTAGATTGTGACTTTTCCACCCAGAGATGAATGCTCAAACATCACACATTCTAGCCACTACAGAGGCAAGGACGCAAGGACTGAAATGGACAATTGAATGATTGTAGTAGACACGCACACACTGGTAATATGGCCACACACAAAAGGAGGGGGGGGGACTAGGGGGGGGGGGGGGGGGGTTTAAGAGGCTAGACTGAGATTGCTCACATTCGTGTGTGTGTGTGTGTTTTGATATGAATTCTCATATACACAGTAGATTCATCTGAACATAAATGAACATTTCTCTCTGACTGGAAATGCCTTTTAACATAATCAGTGCAGTTTGTTGTTTACCTTCAATTTTTTTCTCTGTTTTCCCTTTTTTTTCCATGATTAAAAAAAAAGAGGTTAGGGTTAGCAGGAAAAACTAGGGTGAGTCTAGTTACCTTTACCACAAGTTTTTTTAATGCCTTAATTAATTGAACTCAAATAACCGGGGCAAGATATGAAGAGGACTTGCACTTTAGTTGAAGCATGGTAGGTGCTCAAGATAGATGCCACAGGGCGGTACATGAGCAAGGTGTGTGCAAATCAGTTGCTCACAGAGGGCGGTACATGAGCAAGGTGTGTGCAAATCAGTTGCTCACAGAGGGCGGTACATGAGCAAGGTGTGTGCAAATCAGTTGCTCACAGAGGGCGGTACATGAGCAAGGTGTGTGCAAATCAGTTGCTCACAGAGGGCGGTACATGAGCAAGGTGTGTGCAAATCAGTTGCTCACAGAGGGCGGTACATGAGCAAGGTGTGTGCAAATCAGTTGCTCACAGAGCCCAGTCATTGTGCAAGAGTGGTAAAACGTAATCTGTGCTCAGTCAACCTGTATGACCAAATAGGGATCATGAAAGGTCGCGTCTCTATCTTGAACGGTGCTCGGTATGCAAGTTCACTTCTCTTGGTGGTCATCGTGCAGGACGGAGCTGTGTGACCCCAAGTCCAACTACACCATGTGTCCGCTGTGTGACCGTCAGTGTCGCTACTGGCAACTCCACGAAGCCTGCTCGCACGCAGCAGCCAGTCGCATCTTCGACAATGGTGCCACGGTGGTGTTTGCCATCTTCATGTCTCTCTGGGGTGAGTGAAGGATTTGTCATTCTCGGGTCTTCTTTGCACTACCTTGGTGTGTCAGAGATGAAGGGTACTTAAGATTTTGGTCTTTCATTAACTTGGAAATCTTTGTCAAGCAGATATGATGTGTTTTGTTAATGTAAGGTTTAACAAAAACTTTACAGTCGTGCATGTAGGGATTGAGTTTTACTCCAAAACTGGCAAGGAAGGTTTGGACACTGCACTTTGCGTCTATCAATAGATTAGATTTATTTGCTGATTCAGTGGCACTTATGAAAACTTTTGAAAAATGTTGACTCTTTTCACACATTGAGCTTAGATGACTGCATTCCGTTGAAAATTCTAGTCATCAATCATCTTCTACCTTCCTCTGTGTTAACCATGTACAGACTCCTTAGGCTTGTTGAGGAGGCGAAGCGCT
>JAWQFJ010001455.1:15000-30000 GCA_034096865.1 Theodoxus fluviatilis | reverse complement strand
AGAGGGAGAGAGATGCAGAGGTGGAGGAGAGGAGGAGGCGGCACGAATTGAAGATGGAACAGTTGAGGGAGAAGAGAAAGGCAGTCAGAGAGAGGATAAAGGCATATAAAGACAAAAAGTTGGAGCAGGAGAGAGAGAGAGATAGGAAGGTTGCAGAGAGAGCCAGGGAAGCGGCCGAGAAGTTAGAGAGAGAGAGGAGACAGGAGAGAGAGAAAGCCAGGGGGGCTGTAGAAGAAGCAGAGAGGGAGGAAGCCAGGGAGACTGCTGAGAAGTATGAGAGGGAGAGACAGGAGGCAGAGAGAGAGAAAGCCAGGGAGGCTGCGGCGAGAGAAGCTGTGGAGAGAGAGAGATGGGAAATAAGGGAGAAGTGGGAAGCAAAGCGCGCTAATCCCTATGAGACTCGTGGAAAATTGCGTGTGGGGAGGCAGGAGGTGCCGGTCACTGTGCTCCGTAGTACAGCCTCAGAGATTACAGTGGTGCGGTCTGCTGTTCTTGCAGACTGGGAAGGTTCAGACACTGGGAAGAGAGTTCTGGGGACATGTTGTGGTAGTGGAATTGTGTTGTCATGTGTTGACGATAGAAGTTTTCCTATTCCCCTACATGAGGTAAGACTGAGCACGGAAGAGTATTGTGGTCACGCAGTAGTTGGCGTGTTGAAGCAGATGGCTCCCTCATGGGTGGATGTGATATTGGGAAATGACTTGGCCGACCGGGAGGTGGTGGTCAGATCTGAGGAGATTGTTGCTTGTGGGGATATTGCTGTTTCCAAGGAGAGTATCAAATGCTTTAGTTGTGGAAGGATGGGACACCGGAGACGTGATTGTCCAGTCCGAAGTAGTGGATGGAGGAAGGAAGAACGATGTGTGAGCCAGTCTCGTAGGAATATCAGGTGTTTCAGGTGTAGGAAAATAGGGCACGTGGCGCGTGATTGTGGAATGTCCAGCATTGGGGAGAGAGTTGTGTTGTCTGGCATTGGCGATGCGAGTCGGTGTGAGGAGGTTGTTGCTGAGGAGAGTCAGTGTGAGGAGGTTGTTGTTGCTGAGGAGGTTGTTGCTGAGGAGGTTGTTGTTGCTGAGGAGAGTCAGTGTGAGGAGGTTGTTGCTGAGGAGAGTCAGTGTGAGGAGGTTGTTGCTGAGGAGAGTCAGTGTGAGGAGATTGTTGCTTGTGAGGATGTTGTTGCTATTGAGGAGAGTCAGTGTGAGGAAGGGAATGGAGTTCTCCCTTGTGAGCCCTTAGTGCTTGGAGGTTTGATGGAGAAGAGTGAGTTGGGAGACAGTGGTGTTTTGTTGGGGTCGGAGACAGTTGTGTATGGGAGGTGTGAAGTGTGCCCACTGAGAGAAGTGGAGGTTGAGAGTGGAGAAGTGGCGGGTGAGACGCCTGAGGGTGATGTGAGTGAGGACAGTGAGATGGTTGCTTGTCGTTCGTTGGAGAGAGTGGGAATTGACAGAGTCATAGTCGAAGACAGGGTCAGAGTCGAGGACAGGGTCAGAGTCGAGGACAGGGTCAGAGTCGAAGACAGGGTCAGAGTCGGAGACAGGGTCAAGGACAGAGACGTAGTCAGGGACAGAGACGTAGTCAGGGACAGAGACGTAGTCAGGGACAGAGACGTAGTCAGGGACAGAGACGTAGTCAGGGACAGAGACAGAGTCAGGGATGGAGACAGAGAAGTGTCAATGGTGAAGGTGGGAGGAGAAGACAAGTGGGTGAGAGAGGAAGAAGTGGAGGGAGAAGACAAGTGTGTGAGAGAGGAAGAGATGGAAGTTGGGCATGTAGTGTTCGGAGTCCTGTATGGGAAGTGTGAAGTTGAGAGTGGGGTGTTGATGTGTTCCACCCGGAAGAAGAGGGAGAAGTTGAAGGATGAGACTGAGAGTGGGGTGTTGATGTGTTCCACCCGGAAGAAGAGGGAGAAGTTGAAGGATGAGACTGAGAGGGGGGTGTTGATGTGTTCCACCCGGAAGAAGAGGGAGAAGTTGAAGGATGAGACTGAGAGTGGGGTGTTGATGTGTTCCACCCGGCGGAAGAGGAAGTGTGCGGAAGTTGAGCATGAGTCTTGTGGGAAGACTGGTGTGGAGTTGGAGGATGTGGGAGAGGAAGGAATGGAGATGGGAGAGGTTGCGTGTGGTGGTGTGAGTCTCGGAGAGGCGAGCCACAGGGAGAGAAAATGGTTTGACTGGAGGAAGAGAAAAAAGGCTAAATTTAGAGAGAGGAATGACTGGGTGTGAGAATGAGAAAGAGATTTGATGTGTTTGGCTGTTTATTGGAGTGTGCTGTGCAGAGAATGTGATGGGTGGAGTGTGAGAGTTTTGTGGGCCAGTGTGATGGTCAGGTGGTTGTGTGGTGTGATGGGTTTGGACTTAGGGTATGAAGTCAGTGAGAGGGAGGCATCATTCCTAGGAGGTGGTCGGGTGGACGGAATATCATGCAGTGTTGAATGAGGCTGGTGAAGTCCTCTTTGATTATTTCTGTACCGACTATCCTAGTGGTAAAATAGACCACGTAACCTGGGGCCCCCTGTTGTTAGGGAGAGTTTGTGCTGTTTTTTTGGATGAATTATGAATTGTGAAAAATGTCATATCCATAACATTTTTCTCATTGTGGAAGGGAGGTGTGGCGAGACAACGTTTTTCCATATCCTCTGTTTATTATTATTATTAATAGGTGTCTGCTGAGCCGTAGTCTTAGTGGTTTTTCCTTGCCCTGAGCCAGTGTTAACAGAGAAATGACCCCGTGTAAGGAGAATGACAATGACTTGGGAATGTTATGAGTGGTGGACTCCACTGGCGTTTTCACGCTAACCAATCTGTGACTTTCAGCTAGTGAATTGATCAATCAGAGTGGAGTGGGATGAGCAGTGGGGATTGGACAGAGTGAACTTTGTGACGTCAGTGAATGCATTTAAGCAAGTGTCGCCGGATGTTCAGGGCGTCATTCCATTTATTTTTAGCGAAGCAGTGTCATCGGCGCCCTGCTTGGTGGGTGTTTTACTCTTGGCGGTGGCCATGTAGAAAACGAAGAATGATAGCGGTGAGAAACCTCAGCCCGCCCGGACCCGACTGGAAGATAACCCCTTTGCCCAGGGGGTGGTGAAATGGTGGATGGCCAGCCTGCCTGCCTGCCTGCTTGCTTGCTTTGCTGAAGCGAGGTGGCCTGTCTCGCCGGAAAGACCGACTCCTTTCCAGAGAAGAAGAAGAAGGAGGAACCAGTTCCCTCCATCTGTACGACCCAGAAGTAGAACGCCAGAGAGAGAGAGAGAATGTCAAGTCTCCGACCCTTTTCATCGTTGTGGTGATTTTCTCCCGGGTCACCGGCTGCAATGTCGGTGCACTCAAACCCCCCTTCCCCTGCCTCAACCCCTGTGTAAAAACGCATTAGGCGTGGGGTGTAGGCCCGTGCATCCACAGCTCCACGTTTTCATCGAAAGGTCAGTTAAGTACACTTAGTTTATCATCTCGGCTCAGGGCAGACAATTTCTTTTCCTTGTTTGTTTGTATGTCTCATTGCGAGTTTTGAATAATGAATTGATGATTGCTTGTGCTTGCATTTGATGCATTTTTGTGGCGCTTGCCGCCCATTCCCCTTTCAAGGGTAATTGCATCCTGAATAATTAAACAACTTCTTTTGAATTGATACTGGTTTTGCCATTACTTCATTGTCAGACAGTTACCATCTATCGTTTGAGTGAAGGAATGAAGGTGCGTGCTTTGGTTCTTCAAGATTTCACCCCTAGACATTGAAATAAGCCATTTGATTTATTCAGCTGGGATAAGTTAAATTAGAGTAAAGAACGAGTACGTCACATTTGGGGTCTTTCGTCTCGGGATAATGTGAACGAAATGCAATAAGTAAAGAATTCTGAATTCATGGTTAACAGCTAAGTAGTTTGGAGTGCCTGTACCTTGAGCGAGAGTGTTGTGACATGACCTGAACTGCCATTTTTGTTTTTGATTCACCTTGTTGCTCTCATGCTTTGCTGCACTGTGTGACCTTGTTTTGACTTGCTGGAAAGCGCCACAAAAATGCATCAAATGCAAGCACAAGCAATCATCAATTCATTATTCAAAACTCGCAATGAGACATACAAACAAACAAGGAAAAGAAATTGTCTGCCCTGAGTCGAGATGATAAACTAAGTGTACTTAACTGACCTTTCGATGAAAACGTGGAGCTGTGGATGCACGGGCCTACACCCCACGCCTAATGCGTTTTTACACAGGGGTTGAGGCAGGGGAAGGGGGGTTTGAGTGCACCGACATTGCAGCCGGTGACCCGGGAGAAAATCACCACAACGATGAAAAGGGTCGGAGACTTGACATTCTCTCTCTCTCTCTGGCGTTCTACTTCTGGGTCGTACAGATGGAGGGAACTGGTTCCTCCTTCTTCTTCTTCTCTGGAAAGGAGTCGGTCTTTCCGGCGAGACAGGCCACCTCGCTTCAGCAAAGCAAGCAAGCAGGCAGGTAGGCAGGCTGGCCATCCACCATTTCACCACCCCCTGGGCAAAGGGGTTATCTTCCAGTCGGGTCCGGGCGGGCTGAGGTTTCTCACCGCTATCATTCTTCGTTTTCTACATGGCCACCGCCAAGAGTAAAACACCCACCAAGCAGGGCGCCGATGACACTGCTTCGCTAAAAATAAATGGAATGACGCCACGAACATCCGGCGACACTTGCTTAAATGCATTCACTGACGTCACATTTGGGGTCTTTCGTCTCGGGATAATGTGAACGAAATGCAATAAGTAAAGAATTCTGAATTCATGGTTAACAGCTAAGTAGTTTGGAGTGTCTGTACCTTGAGCGAGTGTTGTGACATGACCTGACCTGCCATTTTTGTTTTTGATTCACCTTGTTGCTCTCATGCTTTGCTGCACTGTGTGACCTTGTTTTGACTTGCTGGAAAGCGTGCAGTTACTGCTGTTTGAAGTTTTGCTGAGTTCATTAGTGTGTGAAGCTAGCAAATCCTTACAATGGGTGAAGTAGTATTGCCGTCAATTGAGTTGATCTGCTGGTTGAAAAGGTCAACTTTGAAGTTTGTGTTAGGGGAGTTAGGGTTGAGTGCAGGCGAGGGGGCTACTGAAGGTGAATTGCGAGAGATCCTGTTCAAGTTCAGAAGAACAGTGATAAGGGAGAAATGGGAGGCGGAGCAGAGGGAGAGAGATGCAGAGGTGGAGGAGAGGAGGAGGCGGCACGAATTGAAGATGGAACAGTTGAGGGAGAAGAGAAAGGCAGTCAGAGAGAGGATAAAGGCATATAAAGACAAAAAGTTGGAGCAGGAGAGAGAGAGAGATAGGAAGGTTGCAGAGAGAGCCAGGGAAGCGGCCGAGAAGTTGGAGAGGGAGAGGAGACAGGAGAGAGAGAAAGCCAGGGGGGCTGTAGAAGAAGCAGAGAGGGAGGAAGCCAGGGAGGCTGCTGAGAAGTATGAGAGGGAGAGACAGGAGGCAGAGAGAGAGAAAGCCAGGGAGGCTGCGGCGAGAGAGCTGGAGCGAGAGAGATTTTGGGCTGAGCAAAGAGAGAGAGAGAGAGCTGAAGAGGAAGAGAGGGAGAGAAGAGACAGGGAATGGAGAGAAGCGATGTGGAAGGAGACTATGGAGAGAAGGGAGAAATGGGAAGCAGAGCGGAAGGAGAGAGAGAGGAGGGAGGAGTTCAAGAGAGAGAAAGAGAATATCACATGCCACGGGTGTGGGAAGATAGGACACCGGAGGCGTGATTGTCCAGTCCGAGGTAATGGATGGAGGGAGGAGCGAGGTGTGAGCCGACCGCTTGGGAAGGTTGTGTGCTTCAGATGTGAGAGAGTGGGGCATATAGCTCGAAACTGTAGAGTGAGGTTGACTCACGAGAGCCAGGCGCGTGTGGCCTTAGTGAGAGATTGTGGCATGGTGCCAAAGGAGAGTGGACGGGTGCGTGAGGAGGGGAATGACAGAGTTCACCCTTATAGGTCTGTAGGGTTTGGGGTCCTGTATGGAAGGGATGAAATTGATAGGGATGACGAGATGGATGAAGTGGTGATGCGTTCCACCAGGAAGAGGAGGGAGAGGTTGACGAGTGAGTTTGAGAGGGAGGTGGTCTTGATGGGGGGCTGTGAGGAGGTTGTTGTTGCTGAGGAGGTTGTTGCTGAGGAGGTTGTTGTTGCTGAGGAGGTTGTTGTTGCTGAGGAGGTTGTTGTTGCTGAGGAGAGTCAGTGTGAGGAGGTTGTTGCTGAGGAGAGTCAGTGTGAGGAGGTTGCTGTTGCTGAGGAGAGTCGGTGTGAGGAGGTTGTTGCTGAGGAGAGTCAGTGTGAGGAGGTTGTTGCTGAGGAGAGTCAGTGTGAGGAGGTTGCTGTTGCTGAGGAGAGTCGGTGTGAGGAGGTTGTTGCTGAGGAGAGTCAGTGTGAGGAGGTTGTTGCTGAGGAGAGTCAGTGTGAGGAGGTTGTTGCTGAGGAGAGTCAGTGTGAGGAGGTTGTTGCTGAGGAGAGTCAGTGTGAGGAGGTTGTTGCTGCTGAGGAGGGTCAGTGTGAGGAAGGGAATGGAGTTCTCCCTTGTGAGCCGTTAATGCTCGGAGTCCTGTGTGGGAAGTGTGAAGTTGAGAGTGGGGTGTTGATGTGTTCCACCCGGAAGAAGAGGGAGAAGTTGAAGGATGAGACTGAGAGGGGGGTGTTGATGTGTTCCACCCGGAAGAAGAGGGAGAAGTTGAAGGATGAGACTGAGAGTGGGGTGTTGATGTGTTCCACCCGGCGGAAGAGGAAGTGTGCGGAAGTTGAGCATGAGTCTTGTGGGAAGACTGGTGTGGAGTTGGAGGATGTGGGAGAGGAAGGAATGGAGATGGGAGAGGTTGCATGTGGTGGTGTGAGTCTCGGAGAGGCGAGCCACAGAGAGAGAAAATGGTTTGACTGGAGGAAGAGAAAAAAGGCTAAATTTAGAGAGAGGAATGAATGGGTGTGGGAATGAGAAAGATTTGATGTGTTTGGCTGTGTATTGGAGTGTGCTGTGCAGAGAAGGTGATGGGTGGAGTGTGAGAGTTTTGTGGGCCAGTGTGATGGTCAGGTGGTTGTGTGGTGTGATGGGTTTGGACTTAGGGTGTGAAACCAGTGAGAGGGAGGCATCATTCCTGGGAGGTGGTCGGGTTGACGGAATGTTATACATTGTTGAATGAGGCTGATGTAGTCCTCTTTGATTATTTCTGTACCGATTATCCTAGTGGTAAAATAGACCACGTAACCCGGGGGCCCCCTGTTGTTAGGGAGAGTTTGTGCTGTTTTCTTGATTGAATTATTAATTGTGAAAAATGTCATATCCATAACATTTTTCTCATTATGGAAGGGAGGTGTGGCGAGACAACGTTTTTCATACCTTCTGTTTATTATTATTATTAGTAGGTGTCTGCTGAGCCGTAGCTTTAGTGGTTTTTCCTTGCCCTGAGCCGGTGTTAGCAGAGAAATGACCCCGTGTAAGGAGAATGACAGTGACTTGGGAATGTTATGAGTGGTGGACTCCACTGGCGTTTTCACGCTAACCAATCTATGACTTTCAGCTAGTGAACTGATCAATCAGAGCGGAGTGGAATGAGCAGTGGGGATTGGACAGAGTGAACATTGTGACGTCAGTGAATGCATTTAAGCAAGTGTCGCCGGATGTTCGTGGCGTCATTCCATTTATTTTTAGCGAAGCAGTGTCATCGGCGCCCTGCTTGGTGGGTGTTTTACTCTTGGCGGTGGCCATGTAGAAAACGAAGAATGATAGCGGTGAGAAACCTCAGCCCGCCCGGACCCGACTGGAAGATAACCCCTTTGCCCGGGGGTGGTGAAATGGTGGATGGCCAGCCTGCCTGCCTGCCTGCTTGCTTGCTTTGCTGAAGCGAGGTGGCCTGTCTCGCCGGAAAGACCGACTCCTTTCCAGAGAAGAAGAAGAAGGAGGAACCAGTTCCCTCCATCTGTACGACCCAGAAGTAGAACGCCAGAGAGAGAGAGAGAATGTCAAGTCTCCGACCCTTTTCATCGTTGTGGTGATTTTCTCCCGGGTCACCGGCTGCAATGTCGGTGCACTCAAAACCCCCCTTCCCCTGCCTCAACCCCTGTGTAAAAACGCATTAGGCGTGGGGTGTAGGCCCGTGCATCCACAGCTCCACGTTTTCATCGAAAGGTCAGTTAAGTACACTTAGTTTATCATCTCGGCTCAGGGCAGACAATTTCTTTTCCTTGTTTGTTTGTATGTCTCATTGCGAGTTTTGAATAATGAATTGATGATTGCTTGTGCTTGCATTTGATGCATTTTTGTGGCGCTTGCCGCCCATTCCCCTTTCAAGGGTAATTGCATCCTGAATAATTAAACAACTTCTTTTGAATTGATACTGGTTTTGCCATTACTTCATTGTCAGACAGTTACCATCTATCGTTTGAGTGAAGGAATGAAGGTGCGTGCTTTGGTTCTTCAAGATTTCACCCCTAGACATTGAAATAAGCCATTTGATTTATTCAGCTGGGATAAGTTAAATTAGAGTAAAGAACGAGTACGTCACAGTCATTAAAAGTCATCTGCAATGCCACGTTGCCAGGGTATGCCATTATGACACTACATGTCTACTGCAATGCCATGTTACAGGTGTATGGCTTCCTGGCCTTCAAACTGACGGACTGGGAGTGTCTTCGCACGCAGAGCGAGTATGACAACAGCATCACCATCAAGCTGTTCACCCTGCAGTTTGTCAACTACTTTGCCTCCATTGTCTATATCGCCTTCTTCAAGGGCAAGTGAGTACCCCTGTATTTGGATGAGCTTAGTAGAATGGGATGATTGTGGTCTGTTTGGAGTCTACAAAGTCGGGAATCGATGGTCTCTCGGCTCTTCTTTTGTGTCAGAGTGAGGCTCAACAACAGACTAGTGTATAAGCCTAACACTCGCGGGGTGTGGGGGTGGGTGTGTATATGTGTGTGTGTATGTCACAAGTAGGTATAAGATGATTAATCTTTTCGTTTGGATCGTTTTCTGTCTAGGGATAAACTGTATTACCTACTTGCCACCTTCCATTCCCCATTCAGACAATGATGAAATACGTCTACAAATGAGGTATGGGAATACCAAAATCAAACTTCAAAAGATCTTTAATCATGGATAAATCAAGAGGTTACGAGTGAAATTGTTGACACAATAATCAATGAATCAAAAAGAAACCGAAACGCATTGATAACTAAAATAAATCTTTCCCCAAAATAAATAACAATTAAACTAAAGCGGTCTGCCAAGCCAGAATTACTATACTTAACTGAGACTTGTCGTTTCCAGCCAATCAGCAGCGAGCGTGCCCACGCCGGCACGGGAGTGAAGCACAAAGCTGGAGCGGGAAGGGGGAGAGGGGGTTATCCACTTAGGAATTTACTTTCACAACACACGACGAAAAAGGGAAAATGCCTCGCAATGAGAGCAGGCAGGCGATATTCTCGTTTCAAGTAGAGGAGACCGATGTTCCGAGACTTGAACTTGGGCTGGATGTGAGGTAGAGGCTCAGGGGACGATCGTAGACAACGAGCAGATCTCGAGCAGACGACACCGCTCTTCTGGTTACGACAGGCGGCCGGACGGTAGAGACAATATGGAAGAGGTCGACGCGACGATGGAGTCAATCGTAGCTTTACTGCAGAAATCTTCTCGTACGTCGGAGAACCTCCGAAGTCATTTTCTCAGGGCAGGGAGAAAGTGGCGCAGTTCACGTAGGGAAGAAAACTTCTCAGAAAAGAAAACTTGAGATACCTTAGGCGTTGTCTCTCTCCGGGCGGGAGCGAGTGCGGAATCCCATTCAGCACCCTGACGATGCAGAGTCACATGAAGTGAACGGCTGGGCATTGTTTTCAGTGGAGAAAACTTCATTGTTTTTCACAGTTCGCTCGGCGAGTGAACGCTCAGACAGGGCGCCGTACCTACATGGTCTGTCCCTGTGAAAAAGCTAGAACGGGCACACCGTATATTTGCACAACACGGGTTTTTATATGACAGCCAAAATCCACTAGCTGTCCTCGACCAATCACATCACTGGAGGGTGTCTTGAGTCATGTTTTTACTCCAAACGACCAATCAACTGTCTATACAACCAGTCATCTTTCCATTGATCAGTTAATTGAGCTATCTCATTTGTCCGTCTTCTAAAAAGTCCACTGGGGATTGGTCAATGGCTGAATACGAACCGAGATGTGCTCAATCTCATCTTAAACGTTCTACTAAGTCCATTTCGCTATAAGAAGGAAAACAAGGTTCACCATCCGGTTTCCCTTCCAAGTTTCCACACACCACACAAATCTCGCTATTAACACTGGCTTGGCAGAAATATCTAAGCTACATAACGGCTTGGCAGACACTTCCCAACCCACTGCATAATATAACAACAACCGACGTCAAAGGGGAAATATGCATTTCGTAACAGTGTGTGTGTGTGTGTGTGTGTGTGTGTGTGTGTGTGTGTGTGTGTGTGTGTGTGTATATGTGTGTGTGTGTGTGTGTGTGTGTGTACTGGAATTACCCTGAGAGAGCACTCTAAGCAGCAGCCTTTCTCCTTTCCCTTGCTCTGGGTGCAGTGGCCTTGGTGATTGTTATCAAATGAGACGTCTGCTCTTGTTTGATCACCTCTGGTGCAGGCTTCGTGAGGTGCAGAAGTTGATCCCTTACACAGGCACAGTGACAATGTCTCTGTCGTCTGCCTTGTGCAAGTGCAGGCTGGCGGTGTTCACTGACTGAGTAGGAAGCCCAATCACCGCAGCTCATGGAAAGTCCTTTCACACACCAGTCTCGGTCCCTAGGGTGCCTTTCTCAAAGACCGTGCTCCCCAGTGATCCTCTTCCACCAAATCCAGCAGGACTCCCTCTCTGCTGTCTCTGCCAAAGCTCTCAGGAGCTTTGTTATCTGTCATTTGGAAAAACCAAGCTGTCTGCAAAGTGACTTAATGAAGGGGAAAAGTAGCTATGGCTCAGAGATTTTCACTTGACAAAAAATTCCAGTGAGCAATGATTTTAAAACGGTCTATAGTGCCATATTGATAAATATTTAATTAGACTCCTTAGGTGCAAGTGGACCGGCCAAAGGTTTCTCTATGAGAAACATTTCCTCTCTGGACTTACAGTGCTACTTCAATGAAACCGTATGAATTTAACTTGTTGGGTGATCATAGTCAAGTGGAATGGCTCTGTAAAGCAAAGTATCTTCTTGTCTGTTTTCAGCTTTGTCGGCAGGCCAGGAAAGTACAGAACTATCTTTGGAGCTCGGCAGGAGGAGGTAAGAATGTTGGCTGTGCACAGAGCACACTCTCTTACCTATGTTTATGTTTGCTGATCTCGATATATATATTATCACTTGAGGTAAGAAGGTTGGCTGTATACAAAGCACACACTCTTACCTATGTTTATGTTTGCTGATCTCGATATATATATATATATATATATATATATATATATATATAAAATATAATTTTTGATAGTTAATTCGTTTAGATAAGGGCAAATTGATTTTTACATAAATGTTCTTGAGTTTGTCATGTGATATTACTTGTTCTTTCGAGCAATACGAAATAGCAATCTTATTAACCCATTTTTTGCTTACTTTTGTAGTACTGCATACCTTGGTAAATGATATATTGTGGAGTGGATGGATGGATGGATGGATAGATGAATGGATGGATGGATGGATGGGTGGGTGGGTGGATGGTTGGATGGATGGATGGATGGGTGGGTGGGTGGGTGGATGGTTGGATGGTTGGATGGATGGATGGATGGATGGATGGATGGATGGATGGATGGATGGATGGATGGATGGATGGATGGATGGATGGATGGATGGATGGATGGATGGATGGGTGGATGGGTGGATGGGTGGGTGGGTGGGTGGGTGGGTGGGTGGGTGGGTGGGTGGATGGATGGATGGGTGAATGGATGGATGGATGCATGGATAGGTGGGGAGGGGGTGAAGATAGATGGATATTTGCCAAACAGCTCATATGAAGGCAGTGATCTGTCTTATTAAAGCTCAGCTGCTGTCTCTAGAATGCTTAAGGTCCCCCACTGTAATAAGAAAACTCAAGGACACCGTGCCTTCTCCTATATTGGACCTGTAACCTGGAATAGTCTCCCTCTCTCAGTTCGTCATTCTGACACTCTGCCCCAGATCAAAAGTGCTCTAAAGATCCACCTCTTCCGATCCGCCTTTCCCGCTGAGCTGCTTCACCTTACTTGACCTGGCCTGCAAGTGCTGTGTATATTGTATATGTTTGTTCTATTTGTTCTACTGGATCTTAGTTTTTGTTTTTTGTGTATGTGTGTAGTGTGTGAGTTTTTGTAGGAATGTGGTGTTGAGTGGTTGTATGAGTGTTGATTCTTTGGATTGTAAACGCCATGAGCTTGCCTGTCAAGGGAAGGTATGTGCGTATGAATAAACTATTATATATATATTTTAATGCCCTTTGATACTATTGGCCCTATTGTATAGCTATTAAAAAAATGTATGTAGTCTAGGTGCATGTGTCAGTGTGTCTCTGTAAATATTTAACAGCTCTCAGAAACTTTCAGTACAGTCTTTTGTGTTTCATTGCAGGCATAGTACTGTGTGTGTTTTATCATGAATAGAATGGTGCTATTTGAACACTGCAGAACATGGTGATTATGTTTCAATCTGACACAGTGCTTATGTTTCAACATGACACACAGTATCAGTGTTTCATTGTGAGTCTAGTGAACAGTCCGACACTGTGCTAGTCTTTCAACTTGACTCTGTGTTTCTGTTTGAGCATTATATTCTGTTTCAGTGTGAGCCTGGAGGCTGTCTGATGGAGCTCTGTGTTTCAGTGTGAGCCTGGAGGCTGTCTGATGGAGCTCTGTGTTTCAGTGTGAGCCTGGAGGCTGTCTGATTGAGCGTTGTGTTTCAGTGTGAGCCTGGAGGCTGTCTGATTGAGCTCTGTGTTTCAGTGTGAGCCTGGAGGCTGTCTGATCGAGCTCTGTGTTTCAGTGTGAGCCTGGAGGCTGTCTGATCGAGCTCTGTGTTTCAGTGTGAGCCTGGAGGCTGTCTGATGGAGCTCTGTGTTTCAGTGTGAGCCTGGAGGCTGTCTGATTGAGCGTTGTGTTTCAGTGTGAGCCTGGAGGCTGTCTGATTGAGCTCTGTGTTTCAGTGTGAGCCTGGAGGCTGTCTGATCGAGCTCTGTGTTTCAGTGTGAGCCTGGAGGTTGTCTGATCGAGCTCTGTGTTTCACTGTGAGCCTGGAGGTTGTCTGATCGAGCTCTGTGTTTCAGTGTGAGCCTGGAGGTTGATCGAGCTCTGTGTTTCAGTGTGAGCCTGGAGGTTGTCTGATCGAGCTCTGTGTTTCAGTGTGAGCCTGGAGGTTGTCTGATCGAGCTATGTGTTTCAGTGTGAGCCTGGAGGTTGTCTGATCGAGCTATGTGTTTTGCTGTGAGCCTGGAGGCTGTCTGATCGAGCTCTGTGTTTCAGTGTGAGCCTGGAGGTTGTCTGATCGAGCTATGTGTTTCAGTGTGAGCCTGGAGGTTGTCTGATCGAGCTATGTGTTTCAGTGTGAGCCTGGAGGCTGTCTGATCGAGCTATGTGTTTCAGTGTGAGCCTGGAGGCTGTCTGATCGAGCTCTGTGTTTCAGTGTGAGCCTGGAGGTTGTCTGATTGAGCGTTGTGTTTCAGTGTGAGCCTGGAGGCTGTCTGATCGAGCTCTGTGTTTCAGTGTGAGCCTGGAGGCTGCCTGATCGAGCTCTGTGTTTCAGTGTGAGCCTGGAGGCTGTCTGATCGAGCTATGTGTTTCAGTGTGAGCCTGGAGGCTGTCTGATCGAGCTCTGTGTTTCAGTGTGAGCCTGGAGGCTGTCTGATCGAGCTCTGTGTTTCAGTGTGAGCCTGGAGGCTGCCTGATCGAGCTCTGCATTCAGCTTGCCATCATCATGGTGGGCAAGCAGCTCATCCAGAACAACTTCATTGAGATTGTCATGCCGTGAGTGCCCATTGGAAGTTGTTGATCCTCCAGTGTTTCACTCAATGTCGCGTCATGCCGTGAGTGCCCATTGGAAGTTGTTGATCCTCCAGTGTTTCACTCAATGTCGCATCATACCGTGAGTGCCCATTGGAAGTTGTTGATCCTCCAGTGTTTCACTCAATGTCGCGTCATGCCGTGAGTGCCCATTGGAAGTTGTTGATCCTCCAGTGTTTCACTCAATGTCGCGTCATGCCGTGAGTGCCCATTGGAAGTTGTTGATCCTCCAGTGTTTCACTCAATGTCGCATCATGCCGTGAGTGCCCATTGGAAGTTGTTGATCCTCCAGTGTTTCACTCAATGTCGCGTCATGCCGTGAGTGCCCATTGGAAGTTGTTGATCCTCCAGTGTTTCACTCAATGTCGCGTCATGCCGTGAGTGCCCATTGGAAGTTGTTGATCCTCCAGTGTTTCACTCAATGTCGCGTCATGCCGTGAGTGCCCATTGGAAGTTGTTGATCCTCCAGTGTTTCACTCAATGTCGCGTCATGCCGTGAGTGCCCATTGGAAGTTGTTGATCCTCCAGTGTTTCACTCAATGTCGCGTCATGCCGTGAGTGCCCATTGGAAGTTGTTGATCCTCCAGTGTTTCACTCAATGTCGCGTCATGCCGTGAGTGCCCATTGGAAGTTGTTGATCCTCCAGTGTTTCACTCAATGTCGCGTCATGCCGTGAGTGCCCATTGGAAGTTGTTGATCCTCTAGTGTTTCACTCAATGTCGCGTCATGCCGTGAGTGCCCATTGGAAGTTGTTGATCCTCCAGTGTTTCACTCAATGTCGCGTCATGCCGTGAGTGCCCATTGGAAGTTGTTGATCCTCCAGTGTTTCACTCAATGTCGCGTCATGCCGTGAGTGCCCATTGGAAGTTGTTGATCCTCCAGTGTTTCACTCAATGTCGCGTCATGCCGTGAGTGCCCATTGGAAGTTGTTGATCCTCCAGTGTTTCACTCAATGTCGTGTCATGCCGTGAGTGCCCATTGGAAGTTGTTGATCCTCCAGTGTTTCACTCAATGTCGCGTCATGCCGTGAGTGCCCAT
>JAWQFJ010001455.1:0-10000 GCA_034096865.1 Theodoxus fluviatilis | reverse complement strand
TCCAGGATCGCCATTATATCTAATGTGAGTTTGGCTGTGTTCCACTACCAGTAGCGTCCCCTCTCCCAAAGAGCTTGTCCTCTTTGGTACTTAAGATACCATTTTGTCTCTGCGCATTTGCTTCCCACAAAAATAACCTTCACTGCCATCATTAGATGCCTAATGAATATGTGTTTCTGCTGATGTTTGATTTCTTTCGTAGACCCTTTCGTGTACTTTGTGAATATAAGTGGGGGTGGGGGTGGGTGGGTGGGTGGGGAATATTTGGTTGATGGTAACTTGACCAACCCTCTTTTTTTCTGCTGACCCGAAACTTGTGTGGGGTTTTTCATGCAAAAGAAAAGAAAAAAAAATTGATGGTAAACAGCAAAGTGTGTGCTGTCCATTCCTCTTTGCCATATGAACACTCAGGGGAATTCACCATTTTAGGTGGGTTTTTTTAAAGAACTTATTCAGTGAAAGAAACTTAGTTTTATTTTCAAGCTGGCCTCTTATACAAATAAAAGTACAGACCGACCTACTGACCCCTTTTTTTTAAAAACCATGTTACCTTAAACCACAATACTTTTTTTCTTCTTTTTTGCCTGATGGAAACAAACACTTGCTTTGAAGCCGTTTTACCAGAGTTCATGGTGAAATACTTTGTTGTGGTGTGAATAGAATAATGATCTTCCTGATACGACCTTCATGTCAACCCCTCCCTCATACTTGTCCAAAAACGTTTTGCCAGCATTTACTTTCAGCTCTGTTGATCGTTGTCAGTTGCTCATGCAATCCCATTCTGTATCAGTCTGCTAGCCTACACAAAACAAACCATTCGTTTATTATTGAGTCTTTCTTTTTCCTGTTCAATTTTCAAACCTAACTTTTCCCAATGCAGGCCTTCATCATAGCACTGACGTCTGACACCATTCCCAGGCTGGTCTACCAGCTGCGTTACAGCGATAACGGCGGACTGGAGGGCTATGTCAACTTCACTCTGTCCTACTTCAACACAGCCGACTTCACCGGGGATCACAGACCCTCCCCTGAACTGCAGAGTGACGTGCAACAGTGCAGGTAGGCCAGAGAGAATGAATGAGGGAAGAAGAGACAGACCATCTGACAGACAAAGACAGACGGGTGGATGGACGCACGGACAGACAGACAGAAACAAACCGGCCAACAGACAGGCAGACAAACAGAAAGACACACAGACAACACACAGACTGACAACACACATATATACAGACAGGCAGACATACACAGACAGACAATGCACAGACATTGATTCGCTAGCTGGCTTCCAGGCTGTCTAATTAACAATAAACTATTGAAGTTATTTTTGAAATTGACAGAAGTTTTCCTTGTTTACAAAAATATTGCAAGAAGCAGTAACACATGAAATGTTGCACTCTTTGCAAAACAGGATGACAGGAAGCATAATGTAATTGCATGTGCAGAATGAGAATCAGAATGAATCAGTCATTTCAAGGAGATACTGTTATGCAGTCTCTTGTTCTTGTTGAAAAACATTGCATGTGCTTTAGTTAGCGTGCTAGACTTGCAGGCGCTTGTGGCTAGTGGGTGCCATGGTCAAAACTGCAGATCCCAGAGTTGCAATCCCTGTGCAAGGGGCTTGGCTCACATTGCCTCTCCCCGTCTAGGAGTAAACTTGGGTACCTGTGAGAGTAGGGGTGGAATACAGTATGGTGATTTACCCTTCTGTGGACCATGAATCGGCATCGCTGCTTTGAATGCCCCCCAGGGAGTGAAGCAAGTGCTGGTACCTGTGTGCGTTTTCTCTGTCACTGCGTTTGTCGTCCGGTGTCAGTGAAGGGTTGCTCAAGCGTCATGGTGATCAGAGAGTATTGCGTAAAATGGTTTAAGACCTAGACATGGTTTATAAGTTGCTATATAAAACCATACGTTTTCCCTCCATACTGACCAGTAGACAACTCATAGGTCATCTACCTATGAGTTGTCTACTGGTAAGTATGTCAGGAAAACATAGAAATTAGTTTAAATTTCTTAAACTTTAAAGTGAAAATCGGTCAGACACCCAGACATGGTTGATAAATCGTTATACAAGTATAAAACAATGCCTTACCTTTAACGTGTGTGTGTGTGTGTGTGTGTAGGTACCGTGACTTCCGAAACCCCCCCTGGGAGGACACAGAGTACCGACGCTCCGAAGTGTTCTGGCACGTGCTGGCAGGCCGACTGGCCTTCGTGGTGGTGTTTGAGGTAAGGCTGGAACTCACTGTCTTGTCTTGTGTAGAAAATCGTTCGTTTTCATCGCTGTATGCTGAGTTGGGGAGGAGTGGAAGGACGGAGGATGGTGGGGGTGTGGTGAGAAGGTGTAACTGCAGTGTTTGGGTACGAATCGTTGTGGGTTGCTTCCGTTTCGAAAACAACTGATCAGTAAACAAGATGTCCCGCCCATGGAGCAGTTATGAATCTGCCTGTCTCTTTGTGGCTGTGTGGCTGTGTGCATCTGCTTGCCTGCTTGTTTGTGGGTTTTTTTGTCCGCCGCCCACCCATCTGTCTGTCTGTCTGTCTGCCAGTCCATCCGTCTGTCCGTCCATCCGCCCACCCATCCATCCGTCCGTCCATCCGTCCGTCCGTTCGTCCATTCGTCCATCCATCTCTCTGTCTGCTTGTCTCTCTGTCTGTCTGTCTGCCCGTCTCTCTGTCTGTCTGCCCGTCTCTCTGTCTTCTATCCGTCCATCCGTCCATTCATCCGTCCGTCCGTCCTTCCATACATCCGTCCATCTGTCCGTCCATCCATCTGTCCATCCGTCTGTCTGCTCGTCTCTCTGTCTGCCCGTCTCTGTCTGCCCATGCTCTCTGTCCGTCCGTCCGTCCATCCATCCATCTGTCCATCCGTCTGTCTGTCTGACCGTCTCTCTGTCTGCCCGTCTCTGTCTGCCATGCTCTCTGTCTGTCCGTCCGCCCGTCCGTCAGTTCGCCCGTCCATCCGTCCGTCCTTCCATCCGTCCGTCCATCCATCTGATCATCCGTCATTCTGTCTGCCCATTTCTCTGTCTAGACATTTATGTCCATCTACATTGTAAGGTTATTCTGTCTTGGTGTCCATTAATCCATATGTTTGTCCAACTATCTGTCCATCCATCTGTCCATCTGTCTGTCTGCTAGTGTTTTGTCTGTCTGTCCGGACATCAATGTCCATCTTCCTTTTAGGGTTTTTGTATCTGTTCGAGTGTCCATTCATCCATCCATCTGTCTATTCGTCTGTCTGTCCATCCATCCATCCATCTGTTCGTTTGTTCATCTGTCTTTCAGTCCATTCGTCCTTCCATCCATCCGTCCATCAATCCATCCATCCATCCATCCATCCAACCGTCCATCCTTCTGTCTGTCCTGTCTGTCCATCCATCCTTCCGTCTGTCTCTCCGTCTGTCTATCCATCCATCTGCCTGAGTCTTTGCTATCGTTCTTGTCTTTCTCATCTGTCTGTTACACTCATCTCTCTGTCTGCATGCCTGCCTGCCCAGCCTGTCAGTCTCTAGCCTCACATGGGTTGGAGGTAAGAATAGATCTGCCAAGTCTCCCTGTGTGATTCCTAAAGGCCTTCGCACACGAGGCAACTCCACTCGGGCAACTCGATTGCTTGCCATACATTGCTTCGTGTGCGGTGTCAGTTGAAAGCAACTGCCATTCCAAGCAACTTTCCACGCCACCAGCAACTGAGTTGCTCGTGTTTAAACCTGTTCTAGTTTTGGGGGCAGTGGCGTGCCACTCTCTGTGAATCCACCAATCACCGGGCGACTTTAGAGCCTCGTTCTCGCGTTCTCGTGACTATTGTCACAATTAAATGGCGGGCATGTCTACTGTTCACACAGAAAACGCTGTATTTGGGGATACTAGAAACCCATCCAAAGAAAATGTAAGCCATGAACAGCATTAATTTATCAAAGCTGTATGTTGAATGCATCAATAGGTTATGAAAGCTCCTACATTTTAAAAATGGAAATGAGGTCAACGCATCTACACGCCGAAGCATCTGCTGACATTGTGTTGTCTGATACCATGAATACGATACATTTAAATTGCATCTGTGTTATGAAAATACTGTTCAGATTAAATTGATTAATTAATTGAGGCCCAACCAGCTGCAATAATTCATGAAAATGTTCATGGCTCATTGGAAGGAAAGTTCTTGTTGTCATGAGATCCTCGTTGAGGAGCTCTTGTAGCAGACACGAGTAGGCACCATACCTTGGTCATTTTGTCAACCATTCACGAGACCAACACAATCTTTTTCTCTTTTTACTTTGCTCAGCAATTATAAGTATTGCAGCAGCAGCTGCAACATCATTATTAGATGACGAAGTACTGTCGCCATCGTCACTTGAAGTTTCAGTCATGCTAGGGCAAGCCTTCAGGGGAGAGATGCAGAGCGTCTTGAGTGCAAATGTGGGAATTAATACGCTTCCATAAATATAACGTGGCGAGAGGTGAAAGGTCACAGTGGAAGCGTGTGCAAGCTCAGTCTCCAGCATTGCCTGCCACGATGGCAAGCAACCGGCCGCAAACAACGTGGCAAGAGACTTTGGTTACCTCGTGTGCGAAGGCCTTAAGGGGTGAATAAGTTGGGAATTCGTGTTCTGAGTTCCGCTCTTACGATTTTCATTATCAATGGCCTTACCTACGAAGGCTGAGAGACTGTAAAACTTCATTCATTTATTCAGGCAGTCAGTCACTCATACTTTCTGCCTCGTTGTCTTTCTTGTCTGTATGTCTGCAGTGTCTTAACTTTCTTGTTGCTTGTTATGTCTTGTCTTGAAGCCTGTATGTCTGTCTTACATATCTCTCTTTATCTACAGTGCAGTCAGTCTCTTCCTTGTCCTGTACCCACACTGTATGTTGCCTTGCAGAACGTGGTGGTGGTGGTGACCAGTCTGATGGCATGGATGGTGCCAGACGTGCCTGCAGTCCTGCGGGAGAAGATCCGGCGCGAGGCCTACACCACCAACGAGATCATCCTGGAGACGGAGCTGATGCGCGCCAATGGCCAGGACATGGGCAACATCATGGACTTCATCCTCAAGTCCTCCTCCGTCCACAACTCCACGGAGGCCATGGAAGGAGCTAGCTACTCCCCGCAGAACAGCGAGGATGACTTGGAGGCCAACGTTCTGGCTCGGAGAAACAGAGGAGGCAGTGAGGAACCCCGGACCTACGTGTAAAGAGGGGCAAGGCTTCCTTCCTGCCATGAGAACATGATGCAGAGAAAAGGAGGGGACAGAGCGACTTCAGAGTGACTTCTCTAGAAGGAGTGACGATAAGATGACTTCATCTGAATGAAAAAAGTTATCTTAATGTGTTTTGTCCATAAAAATATGGAGAGAGCCTTTTTTGCTCTCTCTCTCTCTCTGCTATGGACGTACTGCAGTTCTCGAAGGGAAGTGAAGGCATTGGAGTATGAATCTATTAACAAAGGTCTGAAAAAGCTCAAGAATAAGGGTATTTTATATCCTGTCTTTGCTATGAGTGGTTAACATGCATTGAAAAGAAATGCATAACTCATTTTGATTAGGTAATAACATTGTATGCACTTGAGTCTGATGTTTTTAACAACCAAAATGTTCACGGTCTGTGCAGCTGTATATTGCTGAAAGTGCTGTTTGCCAAATGATGTCATCATTTGCTTTATTAATATATAAAAAGTCATGTTGCCTGTGGACATTTCTTCCATGCTGTTAGCTTGCCATTCTTGTGTATATGTGATTTCAAGTTAGTGCTTAATGGGTCACCATTAACCAGTGTTTTTATCCACACCCTGCAGGGTAAAATACTAGTATATACAAGCACTGCTGGCATAATATTACTATTAGCTTTTTTGCCACCTAGATGAGGTTACATGATTATACAAATTTCTACAGTAGTAAGGTTGTAGTGAATTTGAGAAGTTTCTAATGGGACATAATTTTATTTTATTCTATATTGATACAGAAGATCAACTTTGCAAGATATTTCTTTGAAGTATCCACTTGTCTATGACAAGGGAAGAAAAAGATAACTTTCTTGTGGATGCATCATTGTTGAATCAAGGAGGATTTTACATCACAGAGTTTCTATTTTATTTTACTGAATTACTTTACCAAGTTCGTGAGGAAAGTGTTTTTTTTACCTTTTATTTTGCCTTACTGCTCCTTTCCCTCTGCTCCTGCTTATCATCCTCTGCCTCTTCCCCCTCTGCCTCTTTCTCCTCTGCCTCTTCCCCCTCTGCCTCTTTCTCCTCTGCCTCTTTCTCCTCTGCCTCTTCCCCCTCTGCCTCTTCCCCCTCTGCCTCTTCCCCCTCTGCTTCTTCCCCCTCTGCCTCTTCCCCGTCTGCCTCTTTCTCCTCTGCCTCTTCCCCCTCTGCCTCTTCCCCCTCTGCCTCTTCCCCATCTGCCTCTTCCCCCTCTGCCTCTTCCCCCTCTGCCTCTTCCCCCTCTGCTTCTTCCCCCTCTGCCTCTTCCCCCTCTGCCTCTTTCTCTTCTGCCTCTTCCCCCTCTGCCTCTTTCTCCTCTGCCTCTTCCCCCTCTGCCTCTTTGCCTCTTCCCCCTCTGCCTCTTTCTCCTCTGCCTCTTTCTCCTCTGCCTCTTCCCCCTCTGCCTCTTTCTCTTCTGCCTCTTCCCCCTCTGCCTCCTTCTCTTCCTCTTTCTGCTCATCATCCTCTTCCTCTTCCTGCTTTTCATTCTCTGCCTCTTCCTCCATCTTCCTTTTCCTGCTTTTCATCCTCTGCCTCTACCTTTTCCTGCTTTTCATCCTCTGCCTCTTCCTCTTCCTGCTTTTCATCCTCAGCCTCTTCCTCCTCCTTCCTCTTCCTGCTCATCATCCTCTTCCTCCTTCTCTTCCTGCTTTTCATCCTCTGTCTCTTTCTCCTCCTTCCTTTTCCTGCTTTTCATCTTCTGCCTCTTCCTCCTCTTCCTCTTCCTTTTCCCGCTTCTGCTCCTCTGCTCCCACTTCAGCTTCTGCTGCCATCCTGCTACTGCTGCTGCTTCTGTTGCTGCTTCTGCTGCTGCCTCTGCACTTGACCTTGGCCTGGCTGAGTGACCACACACCAGAGGTGCGCAAGTCTACTGATGAAATAAAGTGCTTTTGGGGCTTTTAGTCTGGGTGCGTACAAATTCCCACAAGTACTCATTTTAACCCTGCACCTTGTAGCATGTGCTGACTTTTTCTTGTAACAATGCACTTTTTGACAGCCAAGAAATTGTTTGCTGGTAGTTGGTCCAATTAGAGTTTACGTCTTTTTTGTTCGTTTGTTTGTTTTTTGTATTTGATATTGCACTAGCTTAATGGGTATGTTTTGACATTTTATCCTGTGCTTACTCTTCTTTCGATCATTCTGAAGACCCTATGTTTGTAGTGAACGTATGCTTTTACTAACATATCCTCTTGGAATGTTTTTGTGCCATAGATGAGCGAGTATTCATGTGATATGAAAATCCTTTTGGATGCTGTTATTGTGGTTTATTTGAAGACACAAATGTAGAGCAGCAGCATTTAGTAGTGCTTATTGAAGTGTTGCATTTTTCACTCATTGAAAGTTGACAGGTTTGTTTTTTTAATGCATAGAGCTGAATTGGGTTCTTTTCTGTGAGTTTTACTTGAACCTCATCCCAGTTCTGCCATGAATGTATGCTTATTTCCCATGTCTCGTCTGCCACTAACTTCATTTTTGATTATGGTAATATTTCTCTTGTATTTATCAGATGAGCTGGAATGCAAGCATTCAGTGACTGTTTCTGTCATTGTGCTTTTATTGTCAGTAGGGATGGTCAGTTATTTTCAGCACATGCTTGTAAGGAGAAATATTTTGTTAGTTCTAACAGCACAGCAGTATTTTTGTGAAGTATTTTTTATTCATGCAATGCGGACGTTTTTCTGAAATGTGAATTCAATCATTGTCATATCAGGAACACTCATTCAATTTGTTTGCATATGGGTGGAAGTATTTTTATGTGTATGAACTTGGTCAGAACTATTTTTCTCTGTGGAAGTTTGTGACTTTTGAGATGCAATGAAAGCAGAACCTAAATACATATCTCTGGTTTCAAACCCCGTAAATGCTTTTGCGTCAAATTTTTCTGAGATTTCTCGACGTAAAATGTTGTGGCAGTGCTTTTATGTGTGCCTTATAATATTGCTAATTAATGTCACATTCAACTCATCTGTGTCAATGAAGCAGATTCACGCTTCTCTTGAGATGAAAACGGGGATTTATTTGCAATATTTGACATTAGTTGAAACAAGATATCTGTTTGCCTTTTATAGGAGCTATTCAAAAGATATATTAGATAATCTGCATTGTTATATTTTGGGTTTCAAATCTATTTTAGCAACACTGCTGTATGACATGTGATTTGGCGAGATATTCAAACTGTCATACTTTCTTATGATGTGCTGTGATGACTGGAAATGTTTGTTTACATGGCTTCAAATGATACTAATGTGTCAGAAGACCTGACGATTTCCCATCACGTGCACTATTTTAACACAAGCACTGTTAGATTTTTACATGAAGTTTTTGAAGCCTTAGTCTCGGTAGACATGGCAAATAATGCTAGAGGACTGTTTTGCTTGTGTATGTGTACATTTGTTTAGATATTGTGCAATATGACTTCGTTAGTTTCCATGTTGTTGTGAACTCAGTTCTTGACAGAACCTGATACGGACATCTTGTTTGGTGTTGTAATACAATGGCACTAAACTGAGTTCTGTGATGGCCTCAGAGTTGTGAATCCAGTCTTGGCAATAACTCCTCATTCATGGCCTACAACTAATCGTGAAAACAGTATCTTGAAAGCGGATTTTGACAAAATCATTTGTGACAACACTCTTAGGCAACCTATTTATGATATTTGGATTCTACATTGCAAGGAATGTTTTGTATCCTCCATTGTGAGATGAATTATAAAATTTTGCATTTTATATCTGTTACAGTGTGGTGTTCCTACTGATATTCTTCTTTTTTTACATATGTATACTATTAATGTTTGTAAATTTTTACCTTAGGTATTGCATTTTCTTGTTCAACTATTGACATCTCAGTTCTCCCCAGATGATATTGCGTGTGTTGCATTCTTTTATAATAGCTTGTAATTGAGACAAAGGAAATGTCACAACTACCCTTCAACACTGAGTAAAATACTCCACAACCTCGTTTGTAGAACCCTTTTTACTATTTGCCAGTACTGATTAATCGATGTGTGACTTGCAGTTTTTCTAAATAAAATCTCATTTCGTTTTTAGAATGTGTTTTCCTTGTTGTGTTTATAGAGACTTTCCCAACAAAAAGACTCAAAATATGTAACCAGTCATTTCACAATAATGCTGTCAGTGGAAGTAAAGAAATCTTGAGAGATGATCTTTCTCACTGGTAGTCGTGTACATGATATAAGAGTGTCCTCTTCCTCCTCCTCCTCTCCTCCTCCTCCTCCTCCCTCCTCCTCCCTCCTCCCTCCTGTCCTCCTCCCTCCTCCTTCCTCCCTCCTCCCTGCTCCTCCCTCTCCTCCTCCTCCTCCTCCTCCTCCTCCTCCTCCTCCTCCTCCTCCTCCTCCTCCTCCTCCTCCTCCTCCTCCTCCTCCTCCTCCTTCTCCTCCTCCTTCTCCTCCTCCTCCTCCTCCTCCTCCTCCTCCTCTTCTTTCCACCCTCCTCCTCTTCTTTCCACCCTCTTCATCGTCCTCCTCCCCCTCCTCCTCCCCCTCCTCCTCCTCCTACTCCTACTCCTCCTCCTCCTCCTCCTCCTCCTCCTCCTCCTCCTCCTACTCCTCCTCCTCCTCCTTCTTCTTCCTTTTCCCTTATTCCTTATTCCTTTCATTCATTCATTCATTCACTTAATCCTCTACCGGCACCATGCAACGGATGAGTAAACAACGCATTGTCCAATCTCATTGCCACATCCACTTCTTGGGGAGTACTGACGGATAGTGTAACTCATTGTGCAGTGATGGGATCTCTGCTTCTGAGCTGTCTTTCGCTCACCCGAGCGCCTGTCTCGCATCAG